>VZRZ01003375.1:0-55080 GCA_013398175.1 Climacteris rufus | reverse complement strand
GCCTTCCCCCCGCACCACCAGGGGCAAGCCAGTGCGGGACGCCGTGCGCCCTCGGGCCTGTCCCCAGCCCTCGGCAAGGCGCGGTCACCGGCGCGGCTACACAGGAACACGGAGCCTTCACAGTGCCTGGACTTCATGTTGTCCTACTTGCAAGAGATGCACTGACTTGGCACGGCCTCGCCTGACTTGCTCCAAAATCGTGGCATTTTTCATGGCTTTGCTAGGACTTGGAAGGACCATAGCCCAAAAATAGTGTTCTTTCTTCAAGATGTTTGTTCCTCCCACACTTTGGGACGTGTGGCTGGGGAGGTGCTGCTGTGCAGATGGCTGGCTTGGTGCCTGAGCTCTGCCAAATGGGAGGCTGAGGACAAAAGGGGTGAGCTGGGCCCTTCTGCTGTATCTATAGGATAAATTCTTGTGTGAATGCAAGAGCTGAGCCCTCAATAAGCATTTGAGTTGCTGTTACTGCTGCCTCACCAGGAAGTGTAGCCCAGACCTGGAATACCCTGCTTGTTAGAAGCCTGCTTCTGACTTCTACTTTATTTCCACCCTTTCTGTATATCAATGTTTTTCTCTAGCCTAAATAGCTCCTCTCTCTCCTTAGTCAGAACAAGAACTCTCTGATATCCTGATGAAGAGCTTTCTTTGCCCATCTTTGGCTGCTAGGAGGAAAAAGCCAAGCTTTCTGCTCCCTTCTTATTAAAAGGGCTCCCTATATTCCTGGACTTGTGTCCCCCCACTGCCTGTCACCAGGGCTGCTGCTCAGGCCCAATACACAGTCTTACCTATTTTCTAAAGCAAAAGTGTCAACTAACTGCAGACCAACAGGGAAACACATTCATTTATCCCCAAGGAGTAAAGGTCTGGCAAAGGAAAAGCACCATTGCTGCCCATGGTCTGCTGCATCACCCGCTGTGTTGCAGAGAGTCAGGAACTCACCCCAGCACTTTGCTAAATGCCATCACAGGACAGCCTGTTGGAGGATGAAGGGAGTTTTCTCTTCAGCAGCACCTAGAGAGAGTGCAAGAGAAAACAAATGCTCACTTGAGGATTAGCCCACCCATGCTCCAGCCTTGTGGCTGTGCTGCAAAAAGAAGGGGAAGAAGTATTCAGCTGAGGGAGCCAGACCTTGCCTTGGCTTCATGGGCGAGTCGCTGTGACCTGTGGATCCTCTCTGGAGACGTTTTGGGCCATGAACTACTGGTGCCTGTAGGGAAGGAACCCCCATCACAGCTGAGAACTCTGCTGGGCATTTGCACTTACCTGTTGCTTTGAGTAGTGCCATGGTCTTTGGGAAGTATGGGCTCCACAGGAGAGGCACTGAAGTCTACCTCCCCAAAATATCACAGAAGAGCTGTTCTACCTGTCAGTCAGGGAAAAGGACCCTGAAAATCTTCAGTGTGTTTGGTGAACATCCATCACTGGCACCCACCTGTCCTTCTGCAGGAGGAGACACCAACATCAGCAGCACACACAGATGCAAAGCTGCTCTGAATTTTAACAAATGCAACCAGGCAATGGCCTAACAGGCACTAGCTTACAGACTTTTTAATGTGTATTAGAAATTTAAATCACTCAAAATGCCACAATCCTATTAAAAATATACATTGAATAATTTTGTTGTTTTAAAATTAAACATTAGTTAATCCAATGCATACATTTCAAGTGCAGGAAAATTCAGAACAGTGGATTTGACATGCCCCCTGTGTGGTGCTGCATGATTCATTTTTCAAGTCACCTAGGTGTTGGTACTCACTAAAGTCACAAAACAGCAACCATTGTCCCAGGAAACTGCTGGGGAAATTGCATTTATCTGCTAAGAGTTCCTTTGTTTTTTTGGGAAGCAGAACATAAGACAACATCCGTGAGAGATGTAGTACATAACCAGGATTGCTCCACAGTTCCGATTTTCCACAATAATTCGTCACCCATTGGCTGCTGTGAGCAGCTTGTATAATCCTCTTGTCATCACCACCCCAGAGCAACCAGAGTTATTTGGCTTGTGTCACCATCAGACACCCACTTGCCAGGTCCTTCCGCAGATCCTTGGAGCTGTGGCCCAGGACAGGCTCTTGCCTGTGGCTGCAGTGCTCAGCAAAGGGAGGGGTGAACCCCACAGGGCAGTGTGCTGGGGCACGCTGTGCTTGCTCCTAAAGCAAGCACCTTCCTGGGGGGAGCATGTGGGAGGAGTACCCGGAGCAGAAACCCTGCTGCTGCCAGACTCCCTCCCCGTGTACCCACACACCCTCCTGCTGTCAGCAGAACCGGTGATTTAGGACAGTTTTTAGCAAAATTTGTCAGTGTGTAGCTCATGCACTTGACTGTTCATTAAAGATGTTCTGGTGCAGTTCTTTAATCGGCCAGTGTGCCTCGCTGCATTGATTGTCTGCCTCGTATAGATCTAAAATCCTCACCTGAAGACTCTCCATCTCCATGTTGTTATGGGATTGCAGCATCCCTGCACAGCCAAGAGGGAATGACACACCACATGGATATTTTTTTTGACAGCTTCAGAGCACAGGTTTCAGTGTGTGTAAAACCAAACAAGCAGAAGACCTGAGACTTACAGAAAAATGAAGGAGAGACAGAACAGTCAATAACAACTTCATAGCTAAAAGTGAAAAAACAAAAGCATTTTTTGATACATGCACCCCCACACACTACATTATCACTAGAACAGCCCCCATTTCACAGGTGACATTACATCTGATCTCCCCATCACACGTTTTCTCTCCAGTTTTTCAGCTACTCCCGTTTTTTCAAGGGAAGACTAAAGTGCGATGACATTTCCTGTGGCTCTCTGGGATGTGTGTGTTCGTGTGCACAGATGTGTGCATACATCTGTCTATCTCTGTTCTTCTGCTTCACCTGCACAAGCCTTTGGTGGTTTTTGTACACATTTTCCCAGGAAAAAGCTTCTGATGCCTTTTCCACCCCAGTCTGAAACAGAGACAAAGCCAAGTGCAGTTCTTGGCATGTAGCTGTCCTAATGATACTGTGACACAGGGAGGAAACCCATCCAAGAGACATCTGCTCCTTTATCACATGACGGGCTCTGCTTTTGGAATGCATAATTTGTCTGCCACAGTATCAGACACCCTTCAGTAGCTTGAAGTTAAACAATATTTCTGAAGGGCTGCTTGTGGTTTGTTTTTCTTCTTTAAAAGACGCTTTTTCTTTGGAATTTGGGTCTCCACACCAGGGTCCTCATGGCTCCAACACAGATGCTGACTGGGAAAGGAAGAGCACTGAAAGCACTCCACATCAGTGATGAAACTCTTCACAGGGCTCTCCAGAAGAAAGGCACTAACGATTGACATGAGCATCTCTGCAGAGAAAACAGCATGAACCACACTGTTCACAGGGATTACTCACACATCACTTAACATTTACATCTTTAAATTATCACTCGGATAAAAATTGTTGCAGACTCACAGTTGTTCAGACAATAAAGAGCCACTCTGAGGTGGGATGCCTTGAGGCTCCTCAGCATTGGCTCCAAACCATGTCACCTCCCAAACACTACAGCCTCTGGGTAGCTGCTCTGATCTTAGCACAGGGCAGAACTAGCAGGCCTTCCCCTCAAAGCACAGTCTTTGGGGCACACAGAGGACCCCAAAGCCACCACATCTGATCCCATGGATGCTACACCCCAGACTTGGCTCTGTGGGGCAACATGTAGCAGGTGTAGATGAGTCAGCTCAGGTTTAAAAAACAGGTTGTCCATCCACAAGGGTTTGTGCCTGAACACTATGGCCAGCCTTGCTTCTGACCTCTGGCAGGGACACCTGCAAGCCCCTGCAGCTCAGAAAGATGCCAGTTCCAACCCAGGCTGGCCCCAGGAGCAGACTCCTTGATGCAAGTCAGATGGGGTGGTCTGTTTGCTGGGCCAGAGTCTCTACATGTATGCTGTCCCTCGGGCAGCCTGCCTGCACAGCTCCATCTGGTTTGGGAAACAAAGCAACCAACACATCTCAGCCTTCAACCATTTCCAAGGAATTATTTTCACTTGTTCAGTCCAAACTCAGAACAGAACACTGCCACACACGCTATTTGTACGACAAAACCATACCTGAGCTGAGATTTGAGGACTCACACAAAGCTTCCAGCAGGTATTCCCACAAGACAGCCCCAGGCAGGGCTTCTGGAGGCACCACCACAGTCAATGGATACAACTCATGAGAAGCAAAGAGCTGTGGGGACAACTTGACTTTGGTTAAGTTTCAGAGAACTAAATCAATTCTTCAAATTCACATAGTTTAAAAAAATGCAGATTTTAACAGTTATTCCTGGAGGGAGAAATTTGAAGAGGGAGAAATAATTTATCCCTGCTTTCATAATAAAGAGGTTTTAGGGTTGGGAGTCTTGGGACATCTGCTGACACTAATTCTTGTGATTCAGCAACTGTGGGCCCTATTTCAAGTATACAACCTTATCCTCTTTTTTTTGTTGTTGTTGTTGTTGGTTTAGTTTTTTTGGTCAGGACATATTTTACTTGGGGACAGATGAAAGAAAGAGAGGGCATGTTCATTTATTTATTTTTTTATAGACAATGAAAAAAAAATTAGGAATGATTAAACCAACAAACTTTCTTTAATAAATTAATAGCAGCATCACAAAACCCTGATGTGAATGACCCAAAGAAAGTTGGGTACATGACAGTATTTAACCATTCACAAAAATGTTCTCCCCCCTGGCTGGGAGGAACGCAGGCGTTGTGTAAGGCAGTCCCCTTGGCTCTTCATCCAGACAAGAGATGGACATCAGAATGGGTCCAGCTGAGGTTGGCATATTTACAGTTCTGGTGCTGAATTTTTTAAAAACATTTATAAAAACTCTGAAAATTCTCTGTTCAGTTCTCATTATTTACATCCAAATATAGCAGGTTCCCTTTTTGCCCATACCACAGAACCGGCAAGGGTAAGACATGAAGGCTCCCATGCGAAGACAATGCCTGTGTGTAGATTTATACTGAGCTCAAAGATGCTGTGGAAAATGAGATACTCACACAACTTACACATGTGCTAGAAGCTACTGTAATTCAACTTATTGCTAAATGCTTTCAGAGTCTGTGGTTGGTCCTTAAATATATATATATGTGTATATATATAAGTACAAACTCACATGTATATATACATACACACATATAGATGTTTGGAAGAGATGTGCTATAAATTCACTCAAGGAAAAAAGAATATAATTTAAAAAGCAATGTGATTTTTCTGTACTGTTTGAGATAATAAAATCTGACTCAGGGTAAAGGGCAGTCAAGGTGCAAGTTTGTGTCACTGGTCAGTCATTTTCCTACTGATAAGCCAATTTTTTTGGAGAGACAAGTGGGTTCCCAAGCATTCAAGTCCGTGGTGGTATCTGCAAGCTGGCACATGGAGCATCTCTGCTGCCCTCTGCACGGTGATACCTTGTCTGCCTGCTGGTAAGTACTATGGATTTTTCCCAGGAGGGGATGGGGGAGAAAAGAAGACCATCAACCTCAGTGCATCAGTCTGGGATCAACCCAGCAGCAAATACAACCCGTATGTTGTGTTTAACAAGGTCACTGCTATACACAGCAGTGCAACAGCACAACGTCACCTAAAGCACTGGCAGGATTTTCTGTTTCTTCTACAAGTTAATTTTAATGGAATGAACACAGCAAGCTTAGAGGACAAGCAATTCATGTAAATAAAATGCGATTTATCCATGCCTAGTGTAAGCTTCTCTGTTCTGACAATTATCTTAGCCAGAAGCTGTCAGTGATGCTAAATGCATCCATGTTAGATGGGCACTGCAGCATCTGTGTAGAAGTTAATGAAGATATAAAAACCTTATGGGTGATATCTGGCATCAGACAATACTCTACACAAGGAAATCTGTGTGAGAGGCATCACCCCAGAGGAACAGTGCCAGAAAGACACTGTGCCTTGGAGGGTTTGTGTACTCAGGAATGCAGAGGAAAATTAATTCAAATTATACATGGTGTGTATTAAAAGCAGATTACTTCAACTGCATTCAGTCCCAATGTGGATGCTTTCATTAAAGATGTAAGTGGTGTTAATATGATATACTGTAATTTACTTTGGGAGTAAAATGAAATAAATCAAATTTAAAAGTTACTCCAGATTAATATTGCACTTAGACTAGTTCCAGGTCTGCTTCCTTCCTGTCCCTGGTCACCACTTGCTTTTGAACCATGTCACCAGCAAATTATTTCAGTCACATGTTCTGTTCAGCTCTGCCCACCCCCTCCTGAGAGAGGAGCAGAGACCCCTGCTTTTGCCTCTCTCCCAAAATCCCCCAGGGAGGCACATCCTGCTGCTCACAGCTTGACCCTGGCCAACACCACACACAGAGAAGCCTCTGCCCTACACCCAAACCAGTGTTCTACCACCAGCACTGCAAGTCCCACAATGCTGCACAGCAAAAGTAAATGCTAAACAGGCTAGAGAATAACTAGATGTGAGGACCGAGAAGACCAGAGATTTTGGCTCTTCCAAAGCCAGAGTGCTCCTCTTCAGGTGGGCCAAAGGCCCTGATCCTCCAGCAATCTCTGAAGGCAGTGCCAGTCACACTGAGCACAGCCTGCACCATCCCACAGCTGATGGTTATCTGTAAGACCAAAGGAGGGCTTTTTAGGAATCTCAGGCCTTCCATTTAAGGAATGTTTGAAACAGATAACTGGGGATTGCTCTGTTTCTCACGCTTCTTCTCCAAGTCTGAAAGTGATCCCAGCCAGGACTGCAAAACCCACACCAGAACTGCATTCTCTACCTTCCTTAGGGGAGCCAGAGCCCCCTGAGGAATGGAAAGAAAACAGGAGAATTGGAGAGGGAGCGAGAATCTAACAAAGGTCTGTTGAAATGCAAGATTGACCCAGTATGGCAGGAGCCACTATGCACAACAGGACATATCTGGCCAGGTGCCTGCACAGCCACTACACCTTTGTGATGTCTCTCTGCCAGGTTTCTGTAAAGTCTTTACACGGCACAAATAGGGGTGAGGATTTAAAGTATATATTTACTGTCAACTGGAAAAAGAAAGTTATACTGACCAAGTCTAATAGCATGTATTTGATATATAACTATTAACGTGCCATTCTGGACTCCAGCAAATTCCACCTGAGATAAATATTCAGCATTTTTGTTCATGCACTGGAAGAAGAATTCAAACATTTTGTCCATGACATATGCAAAGTAACTAATAGTTCTGATCTAGTATTAACAGTAAATATAGAACCTTAAACTTCACTGCAGTATATTAATATATATTATTTTAAGTACTGGACTGGAAAGACAACTCTTTTTTCTCTTAAAAAAAAAAAAAAAGCTTTGTTCAGAATGCAATATTTACATTGTCCTTTGACTGACACTTACATTTTTACACAAGATATTTTGGCTACAGATACACCGTAGCAAAGGGCTGTGTGAGTCACTTTTACACACAGCTCACTCTTTCGCTTACAACATTACAGCTGTTTATGGAGAGCTCTGAAGTCCCTGGTTGCATTTCAAGGCCCTCGTCAGCTTCATCTAGTTCCATGCTATTGAATTCATTGCCATTTCGATAACTAGTTAAAGTCAGATCTTTCCCATATAAAGCTGTTGAAGCAACATTCAGACACTGATTCTGCCGCAGTGCTGATTTTTTACCGGTCTTGTATTGGCAGCGGATGTAATTGGAAAAAGCCCTGCGGTAGGTTTTATTGAAGAGGGTGTACACCAGGGGATTAACCCCAGAGCAAACATACCCCACCCAAACAAACACGTCAAGGAGTTCACTCAAGAGGTCTTTATCGCAGGCTTCCTTGCAAAGGACAGACATGACATTAGTGATGAAAAATGGGCACCACATGATGAGGAACAAAAAGAAGACGATGCCCAGGACCTTGGAGGCTCTTCGCTCGTTGTTGATGGACTGCATCGTTCCTTTCCGGAAAAGCACTGCCTCCTTATTTACAGGGGAGTTCAAGTGGGATGCCCCCTCGTGATTGTGAAGCATTGAAATGTTCTCTGTGTTGTTTTCTTTCTTGAGGCAGTTTACGCTGCTCCTCCTCTGCTTGGGCACCTCTCCACACATGAACACCGTTGCCTGTCTCTGCAGCACCTGGACAGTCAGGCAATATGTGATCACCATGATGATGAGAGGGATGAAGAAAGCCATGAAGGATCCGATGAGCACGAAGTTCTCGTCGTTAAGGACACAGGTCCCATTGACAAACACCCTGGAGTCATCCTGCAAACCAATGACTGGAATAGGCATAGATATCCCTAGGAAAATGAAACCAAAAGGGAGACTGTTACCTCCACAGACAGGGCTCCAAAGAGGCAGCAGATATGATGCAGGTCCTGCATGCATTCAGTCCACTGCCTAAAGCTGTTTGAAAAGTTACTGCTTTGAGGTGGAAGGGAAAACATCATGAAACAATATTCCTGGGAGCACAGCTCCAGGAAGTGACACCCTCCTCTGGGAGCAGCAGCAGAAATTAAAATAATCCTGACAGAAATATGGCCACTTTCACCATGGCATCACAGACACTTGGAAGAAAAGTTCTGTCTCTCTGGGTCCTTGTGGACTCTCTCAGTGCAAACAGACAGTGGTCACCTCACAATCTCAGTCAAATATTTTTCACTGAGATCCAAACTTCATCCCTTGATCTATGAAGTTCAGTCCCACAGCAGGACAGACCCAAAACATTCCAAAAGCAACATCATATTTTGGAATACCACAACCTGTGTGTACAGAACACAGAAAACATGTGGTGGGCCAGATGTAGTTAGAACATCATGGGTACTTCTAGTCCTGTCTTGTGTCTTTTGTAGGTACCAGAAGTTTAGAGTCATGTGCAAAATGGGGCAGCTGTAAGCATTATATTGTAAAAAATTCCAAAGCAAGAATTTGTACCCATATCTCATTTTTAAAATAACCTTTGAGAGACTTAACTTCCATGAATCCTTGATCTCATTTCCAACTCCACAATACTCAGTGGCATCCAGTTTCTCAACCTGTTGGTCATCTGAACAAAGTATTTCTTGCTCATTTAAATTTGATGTCTGCTAATTTCCTTTGACTCCCCTCAGTTCCTCTACTGTAAGAAACAGTGAATAATCACTCTTTGGTCACCTTTTCCACCTTCTCAGTGATTTTATAGACCTGTTATCATCTCTCCTGTCTGACATCTCTTTTGGAGCTGAAGAATGCTATTCTATTAACTCTCTCTTCTCGTGCCAGACTCATTCTATACCTTTGATTATCTTTCTCCTTTTTTTTCAAGTTCCTTTCTGACCTTTTAAAGAAACAAAAAGCCCTGCATATCCGAGCAGTTAGAATGCAACACAATGTCTTCTGTGCTCTCCTCTGGCCACCTGGCTGACGTGGAGCACCCACTCCACAGACACATCTGTGGCTGGCCATGCCCTCCTTTAGCTCCTTTACAACCAACACTGAGGCCACTCTTGTGCCTGGATTGTTTTCTTGGAATTGCTGTGAACATCTCAGGTCATAGAGTTAATCCTGTTGGACTCTGAAATTCTAAACAGGAAGAATAACATGCTAAAGAAATTAACCAGGGCATTTTTCCCACTCCAGCTAAGTCTTTTCCAGGATTCTGGAGAATTCATCTGCAATTTGTCATTACCAGAAAATTACCATTTGGCAGTAATTAAGTGAAGGAATTTCTTCCAAAAATTAACAATTATAAATGCCTTCTGTGAGTGTAGCATGTGTTTTCTTAGCTCAAGAATTAGTTCCAGGACTTGCTCATTTCCCTCTACATGCCAATGCTCATCAGTTCACCTTTGGCAAGGCAGTTGCCTCCTTTCCAACATGTTACCTGTTGTCTTGCTTGTGCCAATTCCCTGTGACTGCAATAACCTTTATCCCCTAAAGCCACTGACTCTCCATCATTAAAGACATCATTCTAACACCATGGCTCCATCAAACCACAGACATCTGGGAAATGGTGGAAGTTGGACTGAGCACTTTTTACACAAAGAAGAAATCTGAATCAGATCAATAGCATTACACTGGTATTATACTTGCATGTATAATTTTATGCTTTAGTGCCCTCTCTAACACCTACCCTTTGAAATGAAACTCCAGAATGAATGAAAGTTCATTCATGAAGTAGTCATCCTTTAAGTTAGTGTTATTGCCTTAGCCAAGGGAAATGAGATGAGGTTTCGGGATATCTTCACAGATAAAGTGACATTTATGTGACACACATAAAGTACATTTGGGAAGAATAACCTGGTTCTGGGATATGATGGATATACACTGATGGCAGCCTAAAACTCACTGCATGAAAATGAGATAGCTCAGCATTAATGATAGGGAATGAGGGGGTAGCTGCTGTAATGGAAAAGTGTCCCTCACCTCTCACAGAACAAAGTGGGATTTCAAACGCAGAAAGCACAGAAGAGAGAGTACTAAGCACTTTCCTCCAATCTAGGAAAACCCCATCATTAACAGCAGTAGGAAGAAAGATGCCTTCGGATAAGCTGCCAACACACTTTGATTCAGCTGTCAGCCAGATTCAGCACTGCTGAAGGGGCGGCACTGCCCTCATCTCAAATGCCTTCTTTCACCTCCTGTCTCTCCTTTGAAACTCATTCTTTAATATATGATTTACCACCAATCCACCACACAATTGAGTCTGAAAGGGAACTAAGTCTGTACATGCCTAGGGCAACAGGGACTAACTCACACTGAGAAGTGTGGAAGGTCTCAGACACCTCAGAGGGGCTTCCTTCATGGGGGATTACTGCAAAATTGCTACTGCCACAATCCCAAATGCAATAATGCCTGCTTGCAGACACAGCTCACAGCCTGGCCCTGGTTTCAGTAGGGGTACCCTGATCACCACTAAGTGTTCTCAAGGTGCCTGGACATGGCTGAACATGGATGCCTGCCTGACTTCAATTCTGCTGTTTGAACACGTACAGAGAAAGCATTCAGCTTCTCTTGACTCAAGCAATCGACAGAACTAACAAAGCAGTTTTAATTGTCCTTATTTAAGAACTAAGGCCAGTAGGTTAGAGAATAGCAAACTCACTGCACCAGTGCAAGGAGGGCGGGTGTCACATCAGGCAAGGGGCTCTGAAGCCAACTGCTGTCCACAGCCTGTTTTCCGTGCAGCTCTCTGAGCCCCAGTGCAGAGCTTTTCATGAGCTTCTGCCTGACACACTCTTCATCAACAAATGCCAAGCTGATTTTGTGAGCTGAAGTCTCCAGCCTCAGAGGTATTTTCCACTTGTGTCAAATAACCTTTTCTAACTAACTTGGCAGCAAATTCCCCAAAAGAGGCAGCACAGCTTGAAGAACTTGCAAGGTAAAAGTTTTGCAAGCTTATTGCATATCACAGGGCTCTTCAGAGCAAACTTGGTCCTCTTGTTTGAAGTTTGAGCAGGGTCTAGGGCAGCTGGTTTTGCCTCAGCAAGAAGAGACAACCAACCACTACCAGTTCAGTAAGCCATGACTCAGGTCCCTGATAGACTCAAGACTGGGAGCTCTGGGCACCCTCCTGCCAGGCAGCAGCTTGAGCAGGACATCCCTTTTCACCACACCACAGAAGGTGAATGGGATTTTTTTCTCCTCTACCCTCCTTTAACTTCTGTTTGACAGAGCAGCAGGAAGCCACAGAGAGAGAGAGATCCTCTGGATTACAAATCCAATTTCAAGTGTTGTCCTAACTGCTGCTTGTCAGCTTTAAAGATCTCCTTAATCCAGTAGAAATGTTCACCAGATAGGGCTGAGATGATGCTGTGGACACAGAGTAACAGATGCTCTTCACAGATTCTCAAATAATAAAACAAAACCCAAATGACTACAAATACAGGTTTATAAAACATTTACTGGAGAAAAAGCTGGCTAAAAAGTCCAAATTGACATTCACAGATATTTAGACTTAAATGAAAAACCATACAGTTTTTGTGCTTAATACCTTGTTTTCTTCAGTGAAACCCCATGAGACTGATAGAGATTATAGAGATTGCTGAATAGCTGTGGTCTTTGATGGTTATTTCTGCTAAGAAAGGGAGTAATTTCCATTCTTCTTCGAGGAGATATTTCCTCCAGGGAAAACTGCCTCACTAAAGAAAACAGAGGCCTGCATATGGGTTTACTCTGTCTCCCCATGTGTGGAATTCTTAGGGCTGAATACAAAAGGGGTCACATTTTGCTGCTGGTACATGAGCTTGGAAAGGCCACGGACCACCTCTCCTGGTGTCAGCACTTCTTGTCAGTGTCTTCTGTGTCCATGGGAAAAGCTCTGCTGATGCAGGCTTTGGATCTCACTGCCACCCTCCTGACATTTACAGACAATTGAAAAGCAAAAAACAAAGAGAAAGCTGCGTGTCAAACAAATCTATGGCTACCACAAACACAATCTACACTGCAAAACCAAGGACACTGCTGTTGATGGAAAACAATACTTGTTCAGATCCATATCTTTAACCTCATATTATAAAAAATAAAAATAAAAATAAACCTCGTATTCACACTAAACGAAATCTGTTTGGTTTCTTAAATGAAATGTCTCACAAAGTGCCTGCACATTTCTGTAACTCACTCAGTGAGAAGCAAACCCCAACAGTCAACAGCCTCCTGACTTGCAGTGTGCAGGAAAAGGCACTGGGTTCAGGAAGCAAAGCTCTTAGAAGGCAAATTGAAGAATGTGGGCTTCTGGTGTTCAAAATTACTAAAATTCCATATTGTTCCCATATTTCAGCAGACTAACCACAGCGCCTTTCATGTACTAATATTGCAACTATGCACCTTCAGGGCTGGATTAGGACTAGCTTCATCTAACCATACTAATAAAACAACTGTGCCAGCCTTCTATTGGTTTCAAGTCAAAGATAAAAGGGGGATGAACTTTGAAGGATCTCCCTGCCTGCAACAAGCACAACCGCAAACAGATGAAAGTCATTACTGACTGTGCCTGAATGAGCTGCTGACCTTTACTTAAACCTTGGGAGAGCACTGAACAACCTGAGCCCAGATGGAAAACCAGTAAATGACAGTATAAGACGGAAGAAAAAAAACATTTTTCCACCAGCCCTTCTATTTTGCTAAATTACTTCTCTTGGTTTGTTCAGCCACATATTTCCAACAGTGCATTTGAACAAGGGTGATGGGGCTCCTGCTCACAGCACACCTGCTACCAGGGCTGGGCTTCCCCAGGCAATCAAACAGTGATGCCTGGACTGATGCTCAGTAGTAGTAGCCTCAAACACAAGATATCAGCATCTCCCTTGCTCTTGGGAACAGATGGGTAGGATGGTCAATCTAATTTCTGTGCAAAAGGCTTCACAAACTGTCACCATCTGCTGCTGTCCCAGGCCAAACCTTCCACTGATGTCTAATGACAAGATCAAACCAATCAAAGCACCCACACCTGAAATCCCAAGGTAGTGTACTTCCTACACATTCAGCTTGTTATCAGCTAATATAATCTTCCTCACCCTCGTGACTCTTGCTACTGTGCTAGGGAGATCAATACCCTCTTGGGAATCATGGTACAAACACTCAATTAAAAGAATGTCTTTAGATAAAATAACATTGTAGGCAGCTCAAACAAGTGGGAAACTGGCAGTTTTATGCTCCAGGTCATAAAACAAGTGTTTGTGCCTCGCCCATGACCAGAAGCCAGGTCTGAAAAAGTTTTATGAGCAGAAGCCAGCACTACTGCTCCACCAGAAGCAAGTTTCAGCCCAGCTTGCAATGTTAATGCCACCTCTGCACTCAAAACTGAGGCAAACAAAAGTTGCCAGGATCATCAGCACCACAGCACCTCTGCCTACAGCCCATACAGCCCCCATGCTCATGAGAGAAGAATTTTAGTCAAACATACATCATCACACATTTAATGTCAAACATAAAAAGGCAAAAAATTATGTAAAATACATTAATAAAATTTTCTCCCAAATCTGGAGAGAAATTAATTCTACCCTCTCTTAGGCTTCACTGATATGCAACCATTTTTCTCAGCAATATATATTGTTCCTGTCCTTCTACCAAAGCAGTGCTTGCAGTCAGGAATCTGTATGCTTTTCCAGGAGATGAAGGGTGCCTGTCTAACCTTTGCTTTGCCAGTAATAGTTGTCTTAACACTGCTTCCTTGTCTCCAAGTGATGAGCCACAGAGCCAGCCTACTTGGTGGGAAAGGTTTGAGCAAAATCCCAGTAACACATTTTGACCTTCCATATGTTGTCTTCTTCATTAGCAAGGTTTTTGCCCTTTTTCTCCACAAAATATGTTCCAAAGGTTTGTGTATTAACCAGGGCCTGACACCTGCAAAGAAATTCCTGGGGTTTTGCTCCTATCCCGAAGTTTCTCAGGAGCAACTGCGGGCCAGCACAGAACAGAGGGTGCTGAGGAGCAAACACATCTCACCAGCACATGTGCCATGGAAATGCCTTGCTGGGAAAGTCCCTGATCCCAGAGACACACTGATGGGCAGAAATGCAAACCAGACCCCTAAATGTGCTCTGAAACTGTGACCTGAGGGAGGCTAAGGGAGCTCTTCCTTTGCCTCTATGCACACCCTGCCCTCAGCCTGTCCCCCTGCCCTAGGAGAACACAATTCCTTTTACACCAGTGGTACCACTCCAAGCACGTTCCTCGAACTGAGGATTATCTCCAGTGAGATAGGGAAAGACTTAGCTGGTACCTGGTGGCTCTTGAAGGCCATCATCAAAGCATGAGGCTGCTCCGCCCCTGTGAGAGACAAACACTCAGGGCAGAAACAAAAAGCTGTTAGACATAAGTTCACTTAATCTGAGATGAGTGTTTACTGATCCTTGCAGCACACATTTATACTTTTCATATTCTTTCATACTTCTATAAATAGATCTCCTCAATAAAACAATGAAGTAGTATGAAAGTTAAATGGGGATTTAAATTTATTTCTTTTTTAAACCTGTATGGTTTAGTATATATACAAATTTCATGTACCTACCTGAAATTAAAATTTTAATATCATTCATGAGTCAGAGAAAGAATGAACATGTTTTCAAACACACACATATACAAAAAATAAATTTGTGGCATCTGCCTATAGCATTGACACAAAGAGCAAAATTTAAGGGATGGCCTTATCTCAGTCACTTATCAAGTAAATTGGATTTACACTGCTACTTAGGATGTAAAACTGTGAGCTGGAAAATTGGTAGCATGTGTAATTTCAGCACTCTGTAGTAAATGACCAAACCTAGAACATTCTGGGAAGCAGAAGAAAAGCCCTTCCAGGCATATATTTTGGTCGCAAGTAGATTCAGAACTAAAATGTTTCAGTTACTTTAATATCAGAAGCAATGTGCTTGTACCTCCACATCAATGAAGTTCCTGCATTTCCAAAGGGCTATTTTGTTTATTTTAATATTACCCAGTTAACACTTTCTCCTGTATGACACAGAGTGCACTCAGGGTTTGGCTGGCTCCTCATCACTCCTGCTGAGCCCTGCATGGGGACCTCCCCACACTGCCACAGTGGCCCCAGGCCACCTTCCCCAGAGCAGGACAGAGGAAGTCTGGTGAGATGGTCAAGTCCACATATCTATCACTTGTGAAAACTTTGAAATCTTGAAACAATACCAAGATTCTGCCAGCAGGCTCACACCTAAAATTGATTTCCATTTTCAATTGTGAGGATATTTCTGTTGCCTGGATTTTTATTTCCAGCCTCAGCACAGTGCTATCTATCACAAAACTCATTTTTACAAGCCCAGCCCTTCAGAGCAGCCACTTTTTCTCTAACTGAACACAAAAGTCTTGCTCAAGTTACATTTGCTAAAGCACAGGACAACTGGCTGCGATGGATTTTAACCAGGAACAAAGAGGACTTTGGAAAAGACCCATTCATAAAGAAATTGTCAAGAGACAGGAGGACTCTGTTATGTTCCCCTACTTAAAAACCTAATCATAAGTTTAGGCTTGTGCAACTTGACAAAGTTGTAGCTCAATGAGCAAAGAACCACTTTTATATTTTGCTGTCAGCATTAACATTTCAGAAAAATGGAATGCAAAAGCTACTTAATGACGATAAATTACATGGGTTTTACTTATTTTTTGGAATTCTGATTCAGAAACTGAATTCAGGATTCTTCACATGGAATACACTTAGAAGTCTCTTCAACTGAAGCAGGATTTAGGTAATGCAACCTGTCCAGCCTGCACTTGAGTGCTGCTTTGAATTTGATGTTTAATCACATACAGAAATGCACACATTCTTTTGTGATACTTAATACTGAAGTGAGGATGAATTTATCTAACCTATTTCATCCTCTTGAAAACAGCACAGGATTTCATTGGTCCTTTCCAAGTGACAGGTAGTTAAGAGCTGGAAAACAGCAACAATACACTTTAGTGAGTTCTCTTTCATTCCATGTTCAGTTTATTCCAGTGTCTATCACATTTCTAAATTCATTTATGAAGTAAAAATTGTTATGCTAAAAGAAGCTAGATACATACGGAGAGTACTTTTCTTTCCCCATTCAATGCAACCTTCTGGAGAAAGCCTGAGTAAATGGGTGAGCCCTATCATATGCCCTGGGGAGGGTGGAAATCCAACAGCATTTCAGTGCCCTGAACAGACACTCTGGGGAGTATTGATTCTGTATCTTCAAAAAAAGAGATGTAAGCAAAGACTTTCCAGAGCCAGCTGTATCTGCATCAAAGAGAACGAACAAAACATAAACAAAGCCCTGTACATCCTCCCAGCTGTGATCCTAGCACAGGAGGGCACACAGAGAGCTGCAACACATGTTCCTCCCCAGTCTGGGAGGGAAGTGCTGCCCAGGGCAGCCCCAAAGTGCTGTGCACTGCAGGCATCCCACTGAGCTACTGCTCACAGCTTCTTCCTAAAGACTTGGGGATGCTGGGGAATAACTGCAACATCCATTACCTCGTGGAGGGTGACAAGCCATGTGTCTGCAAAAGAAAAATGCCATTCCTTCTCCTTTCCAAGCTATGTCTTTTAGACTTCATTATTTCACCTGTTTCACATCCTATCATAAATGCAGAATTGTTAAAACACCTCACAAGACAGCTGGGTAGGGGTGAGGTGTTTGCACTCTACAGCAGCACAGGCAGCTTTCCTATTCTGGCTCAGGTTTTCCTTGGGCTACAGAAGAGGTCACAAGGTCCCTATTTTCTACTGTCATGAGCCCAGTCCACATCAAATACCTCCATGAAAAGATAGGTCTCTGTCTTTACATCTATTTGGTCAGGCACCAGATTTTCTTACAAGTCTGCTTAATCAGTGACCTGTGCATGAAGTATTTTATCCCTTGAACCCATAGTCCAAACCCCAACGTGGTCTCAAGGCTCTAGTGCAGGCAGCCACCTGCAGCACTAGCCAACATTTCTAAGGATATGTCTGCAACATGTAAGGCAGCACAAGCAGAAATCTTCAAGTTAGCTCCAAAAATGGAAGCAGGACAGGTTTTGGCATGTGCTACTTGATGCTGCTGATGAATTCATGCATCTCTGCTGGGGGGGTGTCTGTCAGTCGCTCCCTCTGCATTCCAGTGCAACGTGGAGCACAAACTCTGTGCTCACCCTGAACTGCCTGTGCAAGTCCAGCCCACGTGAAGTTGTTCACGTGTGATTGCTTATGTATGCAATTCGGTAGCTCCTTTCCCATTCCAGATGGACAGCACAGGGAGTTTAAATTAATAATAATTTTTTAAAATCTTAAATTAATTTATTAAACCCAATGTAATTTCACTGTGGATTGAATTACCTAGGGGAAATGTACCAGGCCTGTGGCACACGAAAATTTGTTTCTAATAAAAATTCTTCTTATATTCATGAGGAGATAAAGTACATTTCCTCTATTTTTTGGTGTATTTTTGTTTTAATCCATAGCCTTTTTCCAAAGCAAGCTTCCTCAAAATCAGTCCCTGTAGCACCCAGACATCCAGAATCATATTCCACTTCTAAAGCAGGCAAAAACTGAAGAGAAATTCAAACACCTGGAACATGCATTTCCTTGCAGTACAGCACTGAAGGCAAAAATTGCATAATAAAATAGAAATTAAACATAAAATCTCTGTAAGACTGCATTTTAATCAAACACAAAAGGCAATAGAGCAGATGGAAGTGGTCATACAATTCTGCCCCTGCCTCAAATGTCTCTTTTCTACAGCACATTGAAAGAGTTCCACAAAAAAAAGGTTTTTCTTCACATAATTCCCAATATTAGAGTCATCTTGCTATTATTTTGCATTTTCTTCCGTATTTTACTGCCGCTTTATTTATGGTGTTTTATCAAAGTGATACAAATGTGCCTTCTTTTACGTCTACTCCTCATTTAGTATGACTCCAAACTTGCTAGCTCAGTGCTAGCAGCAATCCAGCTGTGGCAGAGTAGAGTATAGACTATAAAGCCTGTGCAGGAGCAGTAAACACCTTGCTGATAGCCTGCCTTCAATTCTGTGCTGCTTCACTTAAACCATTACCAGAACTTAAGAGAGTTTAACTGCAGTGACTGCAGTGCAGTCCTGTGCTTTGTGCTGGCTGGGTTTTCCTCCCAGAGTCTTTGCTAATGCTGTTTACTGCTTTGTTTACACAGCAGTTTTACAGTACCATTTGTCTGTGTTATTGTTGTTATTGGCATATTGATATGCACACAGCAGCCGTGCCTCAGCACGGAGAGTGGTGGTGTGCTGAAAAATGACTGCTCACTTCGCTCACTGACCAGCTGCAAGGAAAGGCTCCTACATCCCAGCAATCAGTTATTCTGTTCAGGCATGCAGGCCGGGTAAATTAATGGGAGTATCCTCTTAAAAAATGCTAAATGAAAACTGGAGTCACACTATTATTCATTCAGACACAGCGAAGACCGGGAGCCACGTTGCTTACCTATGGAAATGGTCCAAACTGCAGCAATTTTCATAATGGCCTTGGTGCGGGAATTGAAGCGGCTGTGCTCAATGGGATTGCGAATGGCTACGTACCGGTCAAGAGAGATGGCACAGAGATGCATTATAGATGCAGTTGAAAAGAGCACATCTAGGGAAATCCATATAGGGCACAACTGTTTAGGCAAAGGCCAAGCATAATCTGAAACATAGAGAGAAAAGAAATGAAAGGAAAAAAAAAAAAAAGAAAAGGAAATAATTTGGGGAAGCTAGGCCATCATTTCTGAGAAATCATTGGGATAGTTTAGCTCTGTGACACCAGTGAGGGGCATGTGCACGAGGAGTAGACAAGAAACCTCTCATGGGACCTCTCTACAGGCAGTTTCTGGCTCTGGACACTCTATAAACCCACAGCCAGTTTCCACACCTCTGATTTGTATGACCAGTAGCTAAAGGGCAGTGCCTGCAAGAGACCATTTTAGCTCTGTTCCTCACTCTTAACCTTTCTGCCATACTTTAACAAAATCAAATATTGTATTCCTTTATAACTTCTTCACCACATTGTTTTCACGGATTGCAAAGGGCTTTGTGGCCTTAACTTCACTCAGATCCTTTCTAAAGCTCGCTTGATATGTGCATCCCAGTTTCTGTCTGCTGAGGAGAAAGGTAGCAGACAGTTTTTCTGCAGACAGGTAGCAGACAGTTTTTTAGCACAGTCTAACACATAGCTAAATGACACTACTTCACCTTTTCTCCCCAGGCAGTGTGCCTTGATATCAAAGGAATACTTGCCTCCTCACACAGCAGCTGGGATTGAGTGGCTGAAATTTGAAAACTGTTTTGAAGGTAAACAGAGCAGAGTGTTATTCTTCACAGCAACTATGTTAGCAAACAGAACAGACTAGATAGCTACATCTGACAGCAGCTGGCACGCAGCTCATTTGAGTGCCTGCATGTCTTAAACCATTTACTTGGGGCTGAAGTACACCTTGAGAATAAAAGTGGCCCAGAAAGATCCCCAAGGGCCACTGATATTTAAATCAAAGCTCAGAGAAAACTGATTTGTGAATGATAGCCCCATGGCAATGTTCAGAATGGATCATGTGAGATCAATAACATGTCCTGCCAAGCTCTGGGCTTCTTATCAAAATAAATCAAAATTATCAATAGCAGCTGAAAACAGGAGAGACTTCATAATAGTTGAATAATGAGATATTCTTGTGTCTTCATTCAGAACGTGGATATCTAAAGCAATCTTGAAGTTTACCCCAAGGATCAGAATCATCACTCTGCAAAATCAATGTTCTATTAAGAATGGTGCAGCTCCATGCTACTGATCTCAAATGGAAAGGATGAAACATTAGTCTCAGAAATAATATTTTGAAACAAATTATCCAGCCAAGAGAGACCCAGGATACTTTCATGCAGAAACCTGAGATTAACTGAACCAGAGTAAATTATTATGAAATGTCCCAGAGAAGCCCAGGAACCTTTCACAAAGAGCACAGCAGAACGAGAGGGACACATCAGTTCATTTTACCAGTGGGAAACACACAGATCAAGTGCTAAGTACTCACCAAACCCATACAGCAAGACCTGAGCTCTGGGGAGATAAGTCATTCATTTCAGCAAGTTTGCACCACATCTATTAAATGGACTGTAAGTGGACTGAAATCCACAGTAGCAAGTATTTAAGAGGTCCCTGTCAAAGGGAACTAAGTAAAGCACTTTGTGGATGAAGCATCTTTACTTTAAAAGGCACCTCTGCTGTACAAATGAATAGAGCTTGATTAAATTATGACTCAGCCCCTTTATGACACTTTGATCAAACTCTGTGCCTTCTGCTCACATTCACATTTTGCAATAGCTTAGGACATCATTGCCATCAACCTGCAAACGAGCTCAGAGCTCCAGCTAAGCACACCTTGGATTTGCTGGGGGTTTAATGATGCCTCAGTGAAGGCTCTAGGGAAGAACAAGTCTGAAAGCCCACAAGTGGTGCCCATGCTCCTTGGACAGCCCCAGGCTTTCACTGCCAGCCCACGCTAAAACACGTTCAACACACTTTATACCTCACTACTTCTCTGAGTTGCCAGAGCCAGGTTTCTGCTGCAGGCTGAAATGAACCACGAGCACAAAGACCCTGAGAGTGCTCTGATGGAGAAAGCAATCCCTGGGAATGTCTGCAGCGTGATCACGACTGTGCAGCAGCCTCTGCAGAGGGGAACAGTGGCACTGATGGCTACTCCCCACATCAGGCAGATGGCCAGGAAACCTCCAGTGTCTCCAGAGAGAGACACCAGGCCTCCAGGCTTCCTGTGCGTGGGAGCATCTCCATTCTGAACCCTGGTGCTGCAGTGGGTACAATCTGATTCCTGACATTTGCTAGACCTGCAAGGGGTTTCTACAGCAACCACCTTTTCAGCTTTATTGAATGATGAATATCTTCTCTTACTTCTTCCTTCAAGCTATCCAAACACTTCCAGTGACTGATTCCCCCTGGAACAACTTCTGCTATTGATGTGAACTAGGCACAGCATCACAACCAAAAAACAAGCAGAAGCAAAAGTGGTGTGAGGCAAGGAGGAATCACCTGCTGTCAGCCCTGGCACTGCAGGAACCACAGATACCAACAGAGTCAAGTCTTGCTGCCCAGGACTGCTGCCCAGGCAAACTGTCAGAATGTTTTTGAAGATAAAGGTGAGATGAGAGTTCTCCTAATGCCAAATCTTTTTTAGTCTTTCCTGTCCCAGGGCACTCCATTACACTTCTAGCTGAAAAGCCAGTTGTATGAGGAGATATTTTACTTTGTCAGGAAGTTTCCTAAAATGATCTGCAGTAACAAAATGTCACTCTGGAAATTTGTAGAATGGCAGCTTGCAACACATCACTGTATCTCGATAGGAAGGGCATAATATATATTCTGTCTCAAAATGTAATTATTTTTAAGTAAGTATGGTGCCCGCCTTTGAAAAACACCTACACAGCCTACAAAGCCAGTAATTTGTAAAAAAAGAAAAACAGCTTTATTCTAATTCTGTTTTGAATAAATGTACAAAACATAGGAAATGTGCCCTGTGACTGTGCCAAGATGCAAACAAGGATTAAAAATAAATCTGTTAACAATGTTATACCTTTAAAACAATTTTATCCTCAGAAACACTCTAATTACAGAAGGTAACATTTCTCTAATTTGTTCTTTTTTCTCTCATTTCATGTACAAAGAATAGCAATTACCATATATTTAGAAGAGTAGAAGACTGAATGAAATTAATTCTTGGACCCCAGCACCTCTAAGATATAGTAATTGCATTTCCAATGGAAAACATGCATCTCAGTCCAAATTTGGTTCCAGAAAAAATGAAACCTGACTAAACACCAGGGTAAGCAAAAAAAAAGAAAAAAAGGCAACAAATTCTCTGTAAGGAACTCTGATTTTTGTATCTTGAATTAATCTGAGCCCTTAAAATCATACATTTAATGCACTGGCTGGTAGACCAGATAGGAGTGTGCTGAAGGGAATTAGGATGAATGCAGCATATCAGAACAAATGTTGGCATTTCTTTACCCAGCATGTAATCAGACTGCTGATTTGTTTGCCTCTGGACATTTTGTGGATGGTAGAAATTTACACTGGGCAAATTCACAGAGAAAAGTGTATAGAAGACTATTGCAATGATATTATCTTAAGATTGGTGTTAGCTTCTGGCTCTGGTCAGAATAAAACCACTCAGTAAAAAATCCAGGAAGGAAACTTCTGCAGAGTATTGCTTCAGCCTCCAGCCCTGAATAGCAGCTCATGGAATCTGAGATGCTGCTGTTCCTCACAGGACAAGTGGGACAAACACATTTAACCAGGAGTCATGGTTTCTAGGTGGGATTTCATCTCCTGCCCTGGGATGAAGAAGCAAGCCACAGTTCCTGCATGTCACTGAACAGCTGAGATGAGCACAAAGTGTTGGCAGCAAAACAAAGAAACTCAAAAGCATTTTGGCAAAGCCACAGACCATCTCTGTTGTAGTTAATTTGCTGTCAGATAAGAGTTCCTTACATTTTTTGTGCTTTCCATCAAGAACGATGGCAGCTATGAAACTGAGTCATTTGTCAGAGATTTATGCATATGCACAAAAAGTGTTGCTTAACACTGTTATTGTGGTCATTGTACTCTTCAGTGCATGAGAGTCAAATTACAAGCTAATGTAGCAGGAGGTGACTGAATAATTCAAAACACAGTAAATGGAAGCAAAATTAATTATGTCAAATGGTAAAACAGAATTACTCCAGATTGTGGGTGAATGGCTGTACTGAAAAAAAAATTTAAAACGTCTGTTGTTTGTACATATTCAGTACTTCTGCAGTGCAATCTGCTCCAGTACATCTCCTGGGGAAAAGTAGTGCAACACCTAGGACAAATCTGGAATAACAGCAACAAAATACCTGCTTACACCACAATAAAGAATTATGCAAAATTCATCTCTTCATCTTCAGGAGTTTTTCATGGGAAACTCACAGTAAATTGCATCAATCATTTCTTTTCCACCCATGAACAGGAATTTGGAAAAGGTTTCAGAACACATTTGTTGAGTGTAGCCAGTGCTTTGTAGCTATTGGAATGGATAAAAGGATAAAAACGATCCTTCAAAATGACACAGGAAGAAAAGGGTATTTTTTGCCTCATTATGATATTTCACATATATATACATATATGCACACAGATATGCACACTATTTTTATGAAAGAAACAGAAAAGAAACAGCTAACAGTTGCAGAATAAGTACTAAAGATGCTTATGTGTTCCAAAGCCTCTCTTTACATAGCTCATTGGTTTGGCTAAAAACTAAAACACATGTAAGATTTCTCATTTAGGGGTTCTGATATTTACTGCATTTACATTTCACTTTTAACTGCTTCAATGAATTGAACAAAAAAAGGTAGGAGGTTATAATTACGTTTGAATGGATCTTAATCCCAGCACAAAGCACAATTTCCCAGCAATCAAAATGGCAGCACCGTGTGTGCTTGGAGCACCTTTGACCATCCTGGAGCTGCCAACAGATCGGTTCCAGGCCATACACTGACCCACTGACCTGTGTAGTGCTCTGCCTCTTGGACAGGTCAGTGACAAAGATCCAGGAGATGCCTCAGCTAATTCCCTGAGAATTCCAAGATGAGCAGAGTGCCCTGTGCACAGACAGTGCTTGCTTGGGTTTCTGTGCTGGAACCGAGAGCAGCATGAGACAATGCAAACAGCAACCCAGAGAACACACCCCAAACCTGTCACTTTCTGATAGATTTTGCAGCTTTTGACGATTCCTTAATACATTCCAGGGAAACCCACTCTTGTGGGCTGTAGAATAAACTCTACTCTTCCCCACTGCTAAAAGTCTTTTAAACCCCACTGAACCACGGATGCAACTGAAGAATTTTGTACAAACCAGACTTTCCAGTCTTCACTTTAAAGTTCCATAGCTGCCACAGGCTTTACAAAAATAGAAAGCAATTACATACAGTTTTAACATTACTGCATTGCATTATTCCCAAGGGAATGAAAGAATTTAAATGATTCTCTTCTCTCTCTCTCTTATCTAGGAAGTAAAGCATTTCTCAGTCTGAAATACCACATCAGGAAGTGTAAAGCTATGTTATCTCTTTTCTGCTAGTTTATTTTCCTCAGGTTTACATAGACAATGACTCAGAGACATCCATATCACTCTGAGAGTCACACAACTGAGGGTGCTGAAAATCTCCATCATGCCCAAGTACAGAACGTGACTGACCCCCCGCAGGCCTCAGTGGTTGCCAGCACATCCACAGAAGGGTTTGTGCACATGCAGTCAAGACCCCTGGCTAGAAAAACAGCTGGTCTCAAGGGCAGTACTGCCAATCCATTTGATTTTATCATCAGCAGAGTGAAATTTAGCGATTTCCCAACATATTGAACTCCTGGGCACTGAGTTACATGAGAAATGATGTTTACTTTTAAGTTTCTACACTGCATTCTTTCTAGACGAAAAAAAACATCCTAAGGCTATCTGGATCCCTTAAATAGCACATGTTCTAGCACAGTCAAACACAGGGACATAATCTACAGACAAAGAATGATGATGAATTTTAGAAGGACTGTGTTCTTGAGTGCTGTAAGATCAAAAAGGCTTGAGGGTCCCAAAAAGAGCTCAGCAGGGGGTGGGCTCTCAGGTGCTGTGATGGCCAAGAAAATGGAAGAGACCACCAAGTAAGAGAAGGAGGTGACCCAGTGCCCAGACACAGTGATGGAGCGATCACTGCTGGCATCCTACATCTCAGTTGAACATCTGCAAGTAGAAGATGCTGTTTTGCCATAGTGCAACACCACCCAAAGGATTTGCTTGAGTCTGTGCCATTGATCACATCCAGCTGGGCAGGGACACCATTCCTGAGCTTTGGTTTCCCCTGAGCTATTTGTTTTTCAGCTCTTGGAGCTGTCAGCAGGGAGCAGCAGGAAATGGGCAGGGAGCAGTGTGGTGTCCTTTGGAAACCTTCCACCACTGAGGGAAAATCCAGAGGAGCTGAATGAACCAAAGTTTTTGGTTCTTTTCTCACAAGTGTCAGTGATTAATTGATGTGACTGTATTTTATTGCAAATTAAACAATTGCACTCACTATTCTGTTACAAAAATTGTAAATAACTGAACGATTCTCCCTTTTATTCAGTATTGCAATGACTTGCAGTCTTGACAGAATGCGTAAGAAAGAAGGAAATTTAAAGCTAGAACAGATATAATTATCTGATCTAGGGAAAGGTTGCTTGAATACCATTTAAGCAATATTTTAAATGCAAGGAGCCAGCTTTCCATATACTATACTTAAAACAACCTCTTTAATAAAACAGGATTTTTGCTAAGAAGAAAAAAGCAAATGCTGTTTTAATCCCAATGTCAGCATCTCTTCTCGTATGGAAATATAAAATTATGCTAGTGCTGTTTGTCATTCCATACATCCAAGTGTTGATTTATATTTTCATTTATTGGCAGAGATTAAAACTGTTTTTGAAGCCAGAGGAAAAATTTCCAGGCTCAGTAATGTTCTCTGCTTGCAGTTTAAGCATCTGTAGTTGCATCTGGAATTTCCACATTGACTGATATGGACAGTTAACAGAGCAATGGAACAATTAATTGAATTGTAACAATGAGTTCATATAAAGGCTTCCTTTCAGCATATTAACTCCAACAGAGCTATGATGTCTTCACACAATTCTGAGCTACAAGTTCTTCATAATACTTTATCTAAATTAAACCACAGTCTAATAAAATATTCATAGCAGTAAACATTTTCTTTTTATTGCTGTTCTGTATGTCAGCACATCTCTGACATACAGAACATCCTCTCCTTTAACATCCTCTCCTACATGCAGGTCATAGATCAGCCTTCACCTGTTATTTGAATGACTAATAAAACAACAGTTAAATGAACACCACACTAGAAAGTAAGCCCATGAGCATACAGACCTCACATGAATACCTTCTAAACATAAGAATATAAATATTTTCAAAAAAACTGTCTCATAGCCAAGTGCACAAACATGTGTCAGTAACAGGTGGTTTTTCCCTAGTTTTGATGAAATGGAAAAAGATCCATTATCACAAGAAATAGCTGCCAAAACATACAGATCATATGAGGAAACTAAAATTCAAAACTGAAAATTATGTGGCATTATTCAATTACAGCTGACTGCTGAGCAGTTACCTTAGCTGGAACAAAGAAGCCATCTGCTTGAACCCAGAGTTCCTAATATCAAATAAAGTTTAGGCTACACCTTGATCCTAGGACTGGCTCTGGGGATAGTGAAAGGACACAAAACCACAGAGAGGACATTTTTTTAGGTATTTTGTTTAATTTCAGCATAACTCAGTGGCAATTTAGATATCTATGCTAATCCTGACAGCTGCCTGGGAGCCTACATGGGATTAATCCTCTTTCTCAGCTCAGGCTCCCTCCTGACAATGCAGCTGAACAAACTGGCCTCCAAATCATGATAAAATACCTGATTTCTGAAAGAGATAAAATTAGAATTTTCTTGTTCTGACAATACAGGGTTCAATATTCATAGAATAGGGTTTGCTATCTTTAACCAGCAAACGTTTTTACTAACTATTCCAGGAAGATGATAAATCTTATCAGAATTTACATACTCACTGTAACCCTATTCTGCAAACCTGCAGGGATAGCTCTGAGCACACAGGTGCACGTTTGGTCTGCCATACCTGGCATGCCCACTCAGCATTGTTTTCTCCATATGGGGGAAGCACAGAATCACATCTTGGGATATAAATCATCATGGGAGATCTGCAGTTTGAAAAGTGACTGTGGTTTTGCCTCCCTTTTGCTGCAGGCTGCTTGATGTGCTCAGGATAGATGCTCAGTTTGGCCTCAGTTCAGAGCAGCCCTGCATCTGCCCCACTCCTGTGCCAAAGCAAAGTGCAACCCCCACCCAAGTACTTCAGGGAATTTAGGGATGTCAAAGTAGTTCAGTGAATCAGCTTCCCCATTAGGGACAGTGGGTTAATGGTCTGGCTGCACTTCATGCCAATGTGAGTCACACTTTGCCTGTCTGGGGAGGTCAAAACCAGTACAAGCAGTTGGTGAGACTGATACTGGCAAGAAACCACTTCAGGCAAGGGAAATAAGCCATGTTTTGGTCATGCTTAGAGATAGTTACCTTAATTTCTGATATTTCTCAGAGCAGGACTTGCAAAACACATTCCCATTTAGCTTCCTCCAAGGGGATGGGCATCTCTGATGCTTCATGATTATACAGGTAGAAATGCCAGTGTGAGAATGCTCCACAGAAACCACAGCAAAAACCAATTATCTGGGGGTTGTTTCGAAGCCCAGAAATTCTTGCCCTCATCCTTGAGTGCCATCTACTGCCCTCCTGTCACTGCATACCTCAGATGCACACCCCCCACTTGCAAAACATTTCTGCCACTGTGCTCAGACTGCTCCTGACTGAGAACAGCCACACTTTTCATTACAGAAGAAATGTCAAACTGGAGTCCACCACATTGGAAACAGCATCTTCAGTGGCTTTCTCAAGGGAATAATTTGCTAATGAACACTGTTACACACACAGAAATGCCAAGGAAATGTTTGAGCATGTGAGCAAGTGGCATTTCTCTAGGAGTTTGCTGACCACCATGTGCCAGCTCAGCATAGCAACCTGTGCACGTGCAGCCTGCCCCAGTTAAAAGGCAACACAATGAAGAATCATTTTCATTCCCTGAAACAGGAGTGGAGGAATTCCTCTAGTACGGAAACAAGACACAGACATTTAATTAAAGAACTCCAATAGCAATCTAGAAAATGCATGTATTGTTAATCAATTCTGTGCTCCATAGGAATAAGCTGCTGAACCATGCAAGTGTGCAAACTATGCTCAGTCTGTACCCAGAAATGTACAGCTATCCACTAGGTGTGTGGTGTGACCCAGATGAAAACTTAGGGGGAATTTTGCTGACAACAGTCTAAATGAGGAATAGGATGCAGAAATGAGAGGAAGCAAACAAGTGAAGCTAAACTAGATAGTTACTCAACTGCTCGACCTCTTCCCAAATCTTGAACAGTACTTCAGTAGACTTTATCTTCCAGAACAATGTTTCAAAGCCTGAAGTCAACCTCAGTTACCCAGCTGTCCTTCTCCACTTCTTCCCCATTTTCCCATAATAGATGTCTCCTCACTTTGCCACACCATGGAAACCCCAGAGGCTTCTCTCACAGGTCTGAAAAATAATTTTCCACAACAGGACTAGGTCTGAAAGCTTTATTGGCTGATAAGCCTGCCAGGAAGCTCATTTCTCTCAGCAGCACAGGAGGCTTTCCTAGACAGCCCAGATGCCCGCAGGACATGGGTGTGTGAGCACAGAGCCCCCGCTGCAATCTGCTCCACTTCTATGGTGGCAAAAATTGTGAACATTAAAGACTCATGTTTAATTGAGCACCTCAGTGGGGAGTGTGGGCAGAATCACAGTCTGGGGATGTCTCTGCATTAAGCCGTGGAGGGAAGAAGGCCTGCAGCCTTCACCTTGGCATGTTGCAGTTCTTCCTTTTCCAGCTGCCAAGGCCTGCCGGATAACTCTGCCTTCAGCAGAGGAGCAGCCACTGCTACAGATGAGAGACTCAGCTCCAAGCCCCTCTGTAGGATTTTTCATTCAGGTTAGCTGGAAATCAGCCTCCCATCTGGATATGATGCTCAGAGAAGGCTGGCTTGGCCCAAGCCCCCTAGCAGGCAACCGTGCAGGTCACCCTGTCACAAGCACCCAAAGCAACCCTGGGAAAGCAGGGGTCTGGGAAGGCTGCCCGTGGATGAAGCTGCCCTGTCTGTCTTCACAAGCACAGGGCTTCTGCACCCCCACTCAGCCCATGCCCTCCCAACACACCTCCAACCAGACTAATGCAATGTGATTTTAAATCACATTACTTACCCTTTACTCCAAGCAACAGATTTGTCATTTAGTGTGACAGTCCAACTTGTAAAACCACATAACACCACGTTAGGAATTTGCATTATTGTAGGCATTTTGTGCACAACTTGTTTCTAATTAAAATTGTTCACTACTATCAGTCTAATAAAAGACTTGAGGTTGGAGTATGATTTAACCTGAGATTATGGTGCTTTCCTACTGCAACATTTACTGCCTGTAAAATGCCCAGTTGTTGTCAAACCATTGCATGAGGACACATAAGAGTCAACTCAGCACAGCTTTCCTTACAGATCCAAAGATTTAGAAACCCCTCAAACTAAGCTAGCAGATGTATCTCCATCCTCACATCCTGAAATTCAGCTGGCATTCCTCAGCAAAAAAGAAAACAAACAGGCAGCAACAGCAATCCTGCCTGACTTTCTGTCCCTCTCTGACAAATGATGCAAATACAGAGTTTTGAATCCTGAGAAGGGCTGAGTTGACAATGGCAGTGCAGGATAAGGTGGTCCCATTTCCCATTGCAGTGTTTTGGCATGTGGACTGTGTTCCTGGTGGGTAGCATGAGAGACAAAGTGAAACTTAACATGTGACCACCATCTGAGTACAGCTGTACTCCTTTGAGTTTTGCAGACATTGTAGGCCTATTGTAAGTTCCATTAACATGAAGTAGAAGTTTAATTTAACATGGATAAATTAAGCGTGGGTGTACTGATATATTAGAAAGAATACTATTACCCAGAAAATTATAGTGGTCTCATGAGGTGGTAAAGGAAACTAAAGAAATTCTATTTAGTTAAGTTATACCACCGGGTTTTTTGATAGGCTTGTTTTTGCTTTGTAATCAAGTGCAACATTCTTTTATTATCATGGTTATACTATTATTACAATGTAATCTTGCTCTTGATTACAAATCAAAACCAGTGATAACTACAATAATAAAATAATGTGTTAACATAATAATCTAGCAAAACATAATAAAATAAGAGCTGTGTATGGGCACAGCATCACCAGCCAGGGTGAGGGAGGGATTGTCCCGCTCTGCTCTCCTGGTGCAACCACACCTCGAGTGCTGGGGGAAAGTTTGGGTGTCACAAGAAGAGGAGACTGAGGACAGACCTCACCGGGGTCTGCAACTTCCTCACAAGGGGATACAGAGGGGCAGACACTGATCTCTTCTCTCTGGTGAGCAGTGACAGGGCCTGAAGGAATGGCCTGAAGCTGAGTCAGGGAAGGTGTAGGTTGGATAGTCTGGGAAAATTCTTCACCTAGAGAGTGGTTGAGCACTGGCTCCCCAGGGAAGTAAACACAGCCCCAAGCCTGACAGAACTCAGGGAGCATTTGGACAATGCTCTCAGGGACATGGTGGGATTTTTTGGGTGTTCTGTTTAGGACCAGGAGCTGGACTTCAATGATCTTTATGGGTCTTTTCCAACTCAGGACATTCTATGATTCTACAATTCTAAGTGTTGTCATAAATTTAACAAATACAAGTGAGCAATATGTGTGTTGTAGTATAACTTGCTACTCCTAAGGTACAAGAGATATCTATCACTGTATAGACTAGAAAAAGCTCGGGAAAATCATTCTATAAAGTAGATAAATTAAGATGTAAAAGGTATGTTTAAAGGACTTCACCTTGGAAGTTTTTTTCCTGTATTCACACTTGTCAACATCAGCTGGCCATGTTATATCAATCAAAGAACCTTGTTCTGCTGCTGTGCATCTTGAATGGACACGGCCAACTAGGTTTGAACAAGAAAGCAGACTCAGAGCTCTTGGTTTCTCCCAAGTTAAAATGCAACCTCTCTTTCTGACAATTCTGAATTGACTAATCAGAAGATATCAACAAAAGTCTAACTGGTAAATTCAAAATCTTACCCAAGGAACCCAAAATTTAAATAGTGGAGTGAGAAGTAGTTACCATTCAGAACAAATGCACAGACAGAAGGGCAGAGCTCTGCTGCCTCCTAAAACCAGCCATCAATATTCATGGGTGTCAGACACGCATTCACAGTCTCCTGCATCCCAGTGGGTGCCAAATAAGTACGGTAAAAGCCTGTCATACAATTTTCATATCTCAACAACACCAAGACCTTTCTATACAGCTGCTGCCTCTGATTGAGGATGGAAATAGACATTTATAAAAACAAGCGAAACACCCAAAACTTACTAAAAATAAACACACTGCAAAACAAATTTTACATCAGAAGATGGAAATGTGTAGGTCAGAATAACAAGTGGTCTGTCCCGATAGCTCCAGCAGAGCTGGAGAAGTGAACCTCCTGCCAATATGTCAACAGGAATGGAAATCAAACCAGCCAAAAGATAACCAAGAATCAGCAGAGCCTTATCAACCATCCTGCCTCGCCCATCAAATCTCATACCTAAGAGCTGATAGAGGAACCAGGTATTTCGTGTTTGTACATTACTCATTGAACTTTCTAGTCCTGAACCTTTTTAATCAAGAAACAAGACAGCATCTTGGAGGAGAGATTGACTCACTGAACCCACTGCTGTCACCATGCTTATCAGACTGCCTGCAGGAATAGTAAAGTTTTCCAACAAAAAAAAACTTATTAAAACCAGAAAATATGGAGACTGGAAAAAATGGAATATATATTTGAAACTAATGCATGAAACCAAAATGTTGATATAGCAAATATTTTTAATCGCAGCCTAGGCTCTCTGACAGGCTCATGCACAAACTCCCCTCATGCCATTAGCATCTTTAATGACAGTTTTGGCAGAATAGCCAGTAAGGATCTGTTCTGTTTCTCTGGTGAATTGTCCATTCAGGAAAAGATGGTATTTTGTCAATCAGGCAGTGTGCAAATTAGTGCAAGGCAGAGCAATTGGCACGTGGCCCCTCTTCCATCAATTTAATTTTCATTTAATTCCCATGCAAGCAGATGAACCACATCAGAGCCTCTTTCCCAGCATGTGCCGATAAAACACAAAGTAAGAACTTATTGCTACACTTAATGTTAGGTCTCAAGGAGGTGAACTAACCTATAAGGGTATTTGTGCATATTTTAATGAATAATAGACAACTCTAGAACCAGAATTTCAAGGAATATGTCATGTGAATTGGATAGGGACATTCAAATCGTCATTTGCTGATTAGAACTTAATGATATCAATTCAACTGACAGATGGGAAAGGAAGTAGAACAAAAAAATTGAGTTAATTCTGAATTAATTGATCCAGTCCTGGAAGCATTAATAATTTAAACCAATGTATTACACTGGTATATTTATCTTACAACATACCCAAGTGCTTTTCAGAGATTTTGCCTCGCTTCTCTGCATTTCTTTCCATCTTGTGTAAAGCAGATATATAGGGAGATAGAGAGACAGATACAGATATGTATTGGCCTGCAAAATGGCAATAACTTTTTCCATACTTTTGAGCTCAAAGGCTGAGTTGACCCATTGCATACATCTCTTCTAAAAATGCAGCTATTTGTGAGGTCTGGACATGTCACCATCATTCTGGTTGGACCCTTAAAGCAAGAAATTATGATATTATTGTATTAAACACATAATGCTACTATACAACAGAAAGAAATCACTTATTTTCACAGAGTGCTTCCCATAACATAATACAGTAAAAGCACTAAATGTGTTAGGATGTACACAAATACACCAAACAGCAAAATGCAGACATGAGGTATCCATCAACAAACTGCCTGAGTGACAAGAGGAAACAGCCTCAAGATGTGCCAGGGGAAGTTTAGGCTGGTTATTAAGAAAAATTTCTTCACTGAAAGGGTGGTCAAGCATTGCAAAAGCTACCCAGGGAACTGTTGGAGTCAGTGTCCCTGGAACAGTCCAAAAGATATGCGGAGGTGGTGCTTAGGGACGTGGTTTAGTGGTGCCTCTGGTACAGTGAGGTTAATGGTTTGACTCAATGACCTTAGAGGTCTTTCCCAACCTGAATGGTTCTGTGAGCACAGAGCAGGATTCCCAAACTGAGCAAGGATGAAAGAGCTTTTCAATTACACACTAAGTCCAGACAGTACAGAAATACAGCTGACCATCCTCAGGAAAATAAGCCATCTGTTAATCTTCACTACACACTGAAAGTAGGGCTGTTCCTGGAAATTGCACTGCTCCTTGACAAGTGCAGAGAAACACATTCTACTGACTAGTTCCTCAGCCCAATTTCACTCTGCTGAGGTTAGCAAGAAGAGACAGCAAGTTCTCAGCATGAGATAATACATCCTAGATATTTGGTGCATGGAAGTGTTGCTAGATTTAGCTATAGGAACCTTCTAAGAAGGAAAACAAGAGGTTTGTGGGTAAGAGAAAACAGAAGTAAAAGTAATAACTGGTATGTGGTGTTCAGGATGAACAGAGTGGAGAAGCCACTGAAATGCACTCTGTCAGCTCAGGCCAGACTGCTGTGATCACAGCTGTGTTATAAGCTTTGGGTCACAAATATGGTGCTTCTAAGTGGAGCATATTTTATTTCCCACTTCACTAATGTTTGGATAAAGATTAAGAGGAGTTGCTACTCTTTCTGTCAGGTTACAGGCAGCTTCTTTGCTCACTGAGCTGCTGAGGCACCAGGCTTTGTGGTGTGGTTGGGGAGGCAGTGAACATTTTAACTGGGTCTTTCTCCAGATGGGCAACAGACAGGTGAAACTGCACGTACAATGACACAGACGAAAATTAACTCACTTGTGGTAAAATGTTTGCATTCCTAGTTAAATCCTTTCCCTCGGTTTTAAAATTTTAACAATGGGGGATGAAACACACCTAAGGAGGACTCTGGGTAGCTGTGTCTCCCAGTGTCTGGAGCTGGTGCTGTTCTTCCTTTCAGATGAGGCTAAATCTGTCTGTGGAAAACACATTTCCTGCCTTCATTTGACTTGGTACCTCAGTGATCCTCCTGGCACATTTATAAAGCACCAAATTTATGCTGGAACACCTTGTCATCATAGGGTCTTTTTTATATATATAACAATTCCAGTTTTCTCATTATCTTGTATCAATTTGTGGTTTGCTGCAAAGCATGTAAGTTTATATTTCTTTCCAACCAAACTCATAAAAGTTAATTACAATGAGGCAATGCACTTACAAAGCTACCACTGGATCTAACAGGCTATTGTCATAAAAAGTAAATAAAGATTCATGCATTTTAAAGCACATTTAGCTTCACTGATCTAGAAGCAAATTGGGCATGAGAAGATTGCACTGACAGCATTAAAACTGCTGCTGTATTTAAACTGACATCAGTAAAACAGAGATCTATAAAGCAGAAATCTAACTATACACAATCCAGATTTTGGGGACTTTACGCTCCTGTGAGTTTTAAAATCTCTTGCTTCTTCCAAAAATTTTGAGCAAAAGGATGAAATAAAAACTATAATTGGATCTAAAACTTTATTTGCATTAAATAACAACATTTAAATGAGTGCCATTCAAAATTATTCTAATGACTCATTCTTGCACATAAAAGATTTATTTTGGATGGGCAATTCTCAATTTAACCAGGCAGGCAAGACATACCCATCCAATTTAATGTCTAAAATATGAAAAATAGTTCCCTGATTGGATGCAGCAAACAAGCTGTGGGTAAACTAGAAAAATAGAAGGCCATATGTTCAACTAGTGTAATAGAATTTACTCCACTGAAATAATCTAGAGTATTTTAACATTTCCCTTCACCTTTCAGGAACAGGCAGGGCAAAGGTGGACTCTGCCAGCCTTTTCTGCCACGTCTGTAGAGGCTGCATCCAAGGAAATGTCCTCGCTGAGATGGCTGGGTGATTGTTTATGTGGCTTGTGCTTACCTAGAACTGCTGCCATGGTGTGTTTTAGGGTGACACCGCATCTCCACTTGAGCTGTGGAGCTTGGAGTGCTGCAAAAATCTTGCTTCCACTTACCAAGAGCACTTTGAGGCTTTGTTACTTAAGCTACTCTGCAGCCTGCTCTTGTTGCCAGTTAGCTTCTGGCTTTATTTCAGACCCCAGCCTGAAACAGTGTAGACATGATGGACCCAACTACCCAGTGATGACTTCTTGAACCCTGGTAGAGTTGTGAGAAAGGGAATTCTGATAACAGGTTTCACTGGATAAATGTGTAAAGGGAAAGCAGCCCAGTTTATCAGCTCTTGTAGGGAAGTTTCAAGACCCATTTGCCTCTAACAAAGTACAAAGTTGAATGGAGACTCTGATTTTTTCACGCTGTGGTGTTAGGATTTTCTATTTTAAAACTGCTTCTTACAAGAAAGTGAAAGGTTTTGATTTCATAATAAGTTGCTCAGAGATTTGTCCTGGCTTTCTGTTGCTACACACTGAAACACACAGATCTTGTCCTCAGCATCCCAGCAGAAGGCAGACCTGAAAGGAAAGAGGCTCTAGAGGATGGAAGATATGACTGCAGCAGCTCAGTGTCTTACTAATACTTGGTAGAAAAACAGGACACAGCAAGTCAGAAAGTTTTTTTCAATCCTGCATTCCTGTGGGATCAGGAAACTCCCCTTGTGATCTTTGTTATTTAATTTTCCTATTTGAATTATGTTGCTCAGCACAATGTTTTTCTAAGGTAAGTTTGCTTTGCCTTTAAAATTTTTTTGGTTTTTAAGCAAAACAAATGAAATTAACAAAAAAACCTCAACAGTCTCAGTCAACCCAGAAGAGGGGAATCCACTCCTTTTGCAGCAGGAAAAGCAAAACACAAGTGCCTTAGGGACAACCAGCCTCACCAAGCCAATGCAAATGCAATCACAAGAAGCTTTTCATGCCAAACCACATTAAGCAAATGGATGTCTGCAAAAACACACTTTAGGATCAGGCCCTGCACAGACCAGGAGCACATTTCAGCAGTGAGCTGAATGTTTCACACTGTGCAATATTGGGTGACCTTACCTGGACAAACGTCAGCTCATTTCTCTTCCCTGTGTGTTCCATAAAGCTCTAACAGGGGACTGGCTTGTGCTTTGTGTGATGGTGCTGAAAGTTAATGAACAGCAATGGCATGAAAGGAGCTGCACTGCAGTGGCAGAAGAGATTTCCTCAGACTCAGAGAAGAGCAGCAAAACATCTCAGACCCATCTAGCTGAAGGATGCTGCCACAGTCATGCCAAGAGCTATGGTCATGGCCAGGCAGGAAGAGAGTAAAGATGTTGGAGGTAGAGAACTGCTCTAGCAAAAGCTTTAGCCTCTCTGAATGTGCTGCCAATGTTCTCACTGGCTTTAGCACAGTCAGAATCTCCCCTCATGCATTCTGTAAGAAACTATTCCCCAGGCCCCCCTACGCTTACAGTTACCTGTAGCCTGCTGCTACTGAGCAAAACCAAGGAGGCAAGAATCCACCTAGAAAATAAAATCCAAGGTGCTCTGTAGGATCCCTGTTTTTCATTTTGCCACATTTAGGAATTAAAAAAAAAAAAAAGAAAAAAAAAAGTACTTGATGCGTCACTTTTAGTCTCAGAAATATGGTCTCATTCTTCCATGCTGCATTTTGCAGGTTAGAACACCTGGTTTTGTTCAGGCCTTTCTGCAAGAGGCTCTGCCTGTTAAGGAGCCTGTCAAACCCCTGGGGGAAACAATGAGTCTCTGCAGTACTCCTGGGCAAGCTGTGAAAATCAGGGCTACAAGAACATTTTCCCGAAAAGGGGAGGGTCAGCTCTCAGCCTGGCAGTGCTGTCACATTCCAAGGCTGTCGAATGGTGCAAGTGTGGCTGGCACGCACCTGACCCCAGTGCCAGGCTGGGCACAGACCCCTTGTTCCCTGAGGTGCACCCTGCTCTGGAGTTCACACCCAGGGGCTCCTCTCAACCTATCTGGAGGGGTGTTGGTTAATTAAATCTAACACCATCTGATTCAAAGGGTGTGCAATCAGTGAATTTTATTGTAGCCGACAGAAAGCAGCCACACAACCTTCTCCATGACCAGCCCTCTTGATGGAAGCTACCAGAAACAGAAGCTGTGGGAAGTGTTTGTGCTGTGTTCCTCTGTGCTGGACTGAGCAGACTGAGCTCCATGGGCAGCAGCAGCATCCCTGGCAGATCACAGGCTAAAACCCCATTAACCCACAGTAGGCAAAGGAGCTGGTTGCTTAACAGCAAGGGTTTGGAGAAGCAAAAAAAGCATGTTTACAAATGTGGAATGTTTATTGTTCATGTTTCCTCCTAGTGCTGGCAGATTGACAAGATCCTCCTGTCAAGGGGAACAAACACAATGAGGGCAGAAAAGAATACCTCTGCCTCTTCCAAGAAGCCAGCCAAAGTCAGAGCTGGATGATAAACAGGTAGCACAGAGGGAAAAAACAACAAGGAAGAGGCAGGTGGTAAAAAAATTAAACAGTAACTGTTCTGCCTTTGTATCTGACAGCAGAATTTGGTCTTCAGAGTCCCACAAACTAAGGCTCCACAATATGGATGAGAGCTGAGCTCAAATGAGTCACAAGGACCTGGCACAAAACTGCCAGGCCCTACCCACAGCAGTAAGCAAGGTGCCATTGAAACTCTCTCTGAAGGCTGGCATTGATTTATTCTGCTGAAAATTATCTTTGCACAACAAACCCTCTGCTGCCTCATCCAGAGCTCAGCAGTACAGGAAGCAAGATTAGAGAGCTAAGGCAAAGGGTCCTCTGCTTTCCTCCTGGAAATAAGAAAAGACTTGCAAACAAACCTGAGCAATGCTGGAGTAACAGGCAAGAAGCTGTAGGGAACAGCTCGTATGAGAGATGGTGCATCCTGGGAGCTCAGGCAGAGCTGTCTGCATCACTGTCAGATGGACATCCTGAGCCCCCCCTCCTTGGAGGAAGGTGTTTGCTGACCACAGAAACCAGCTCCAGTTCCCTACAGGCTCCAGAGAGCTGCCCAGTTCATGGCACACTCCAGCAAACCAGACTGGTTCTCACAGCTTCACAGCCCTGGAGTGGTTTTTGCTCTTTAAACATGCTGGGGTTTGAGCTTCTCAGCAGTGCTACAGGGTTGGAAATTTGTTTTCATTCAGTGTCAAAATAAATACGACAGTTTTCTGATTTTTGCAAGAAGAGAGTTGTATTAAAAAATACATATTTTCAAGACAGAAGTTTAATTTATGGCTTAAAACATAGTCTGATACACCCTAGTGATTATTGTGCCAGTTGCTAATTTTTTAATTTTTTGCAACAGACCATAATAAAGCTGGTGAAATGGGGACTCCACATGCTGCAAAGTACTTCACCAGCAATGAGAATAACCCCATTCCTCTTACAGCTTCCCAGGAGAAGCACTGCAGACATGGATACACTTCCACAGTTTCAATCAAAAAAAAGCACTCTAAACAGCTTTATTTGCCATGACATGCTTCTCAGAATGCTGCACACCTCCAGAGCAATAGCCAGAGAGAGATCCTTGGTTCCCACTTTTCCATGAGGCAGCAGGTGGTGTGTAGCAAAACAGAGTCCAGGCTCCCAGGAGCTACAGCTGAGCAGCTATGGGGGAGAGGGGGCTGCAGTGAGGAGAGCAGTCACTTCCAGAGCATGTAATGAAGAATTACAGCATCCATTTCCAGAAGGAAAGTGCAGAGCAGAACACCTTGTGGAACATGACCTTCCTGTCCATAAGAGGACAGGAGACAACAAAGCTTTGCTGACAGCCCTGGAGGGACACTTGCATTAATTATAGCCAGGTATTAGCCCCCAGATCACTTGGTCTGCCCCAGGTAACACACGACAGTGCAGGTAAGACGGACACCAAAACATCACTGAGGTCAGGTAATAGTTGCAGCTGGTTGCACTCAGGCATTGTATCTCCAAAAGACTTGCCCTGACTTTAGCCCTCACACCCTGGACATGGCAGAGTGTGGCCTGGGCCAGGGTTTGGGGTGGCTGCACTCTCACATGGGGTGGAGGAAAGATTCAGAGCACCCTGCCAGACAAACCCAGGGGAGCTGCTGACACAAGATGCTGCCCTGCTGTCCTTTCTGGTGGGGCACAGGGGCTCCAAGGTGGTTCTTGGGGTGAACTACCAGCAAGCCCTGCCTGCTCATCTCGCTCCCAGTGCTCTCAGATATATTCCTGGCTGTCACATCCTGCTTACCATGATAATATTGCAAATTTTCCAGCTGCTGTTGCAGCACACAGGCTTGCTAAGGAAGGGACAGGTTTGTCCTGAGGGAGAAAAAAGAGCATCCATACAGAGGATTTACTGCAGGTCCCATGGAAAATTTTAGGAAGCATTTACAATGCAAGTCAAGGTTTTACTAAAGTCTGAATTTTTATGGGGCCAGTTCTTATTCCATTAAAAGTGACAAGCTTTCTAAATCTGTCTATGCAGGTGCAGCATAAGGAGAAAAAACAGCTCACTTACCAATAAGTACATGACCATCTGCCCAAAGAAGTGATGGCAGGTCAAGTGCTGAACACTGTTATAATTTAATCTACCAGAAGACAGACAGATCTAACACCTGCAGGTGTTAGAAATGATGAAAAACTGCTTTCCACCAGAGGATCCAAGTACACTCTGTAGTTCTTCCTACACTACCCAAATTGAGGTTGAGACACCGTTATAAAGACAAATACAACCCCAACTAATACTTTCACATAATTAAAATAAACCTCCAGATTGACAACAGCCTGTTTGCAGGCAGCAGACTTCCCTGACTTGCTTCCTTGAATTTATACAATTTATTTATGGATCATTCCATTGCTTGCAAGTCTTATAACCAAAATCCATTTTCAAAAGGAGAAATTCAGCACAAAGCAAGCCAAGACATAAGCTTGACCAGGAAAATTTTCACTGCCTCCTTTCCAGACCAGAGCCTCACCATCAGTGCTGTCTTGTTTTATGTAGCATTGCCACAGCTCATCATGGAGAAGGTGGAGGCGACCCCTTCTCCAGTTTTAGGGGTTTCACATTTTTGGATCTTTCTCTTACTCAACCTGATGAGGACTGAAACTTCAACAGGGATTAGAAAGGTGTGTACGAAGAAGCCACTTCAGCTAAATTAATGTTCCCAGACAAGAGGAACAGGAACAATCAGTACAAGTGTTACTAGTCACATGTTTCTTCACTGAAAATAAAAATTACTTAAACCACAATGTCTGTATCAGGGGTTCCTCTGCCTGACTGCATACATGGTTTTGCACCATTTTTGCCTCATCCCTGGTTAAACCTATATTCTTAATTGTTGCTTGACCTCTTCGAGAGGAAGACAAGAACAACGAAAATATGAAATACCTCATTACACCTCCATCAATGGCTAACAATTTAATTTTTTTTAGCATAGCTACTATAAGACTGCAATATGCCTCCAGAAGAGTGTCCAGCAGTTTTTTTTATGAAATTGATTGAACAAAATGAAAGGCATGGAAAGGAAGAGAAAACATTCCTGTTAATTTGTTAATTTCCTATAAAGTATTTATCTCAATGGAGAATGTTCCACTAGTCATACACAGCCTGCCTGTTGAGCAAGTCCTGGGATGAAGCTGCTGCATGGATGAACAAGTGAAATTTCACCAGTTAGGGGAAAAAAAAAGTCCAAATCACGTTATCCAGCTCATACTGGTGTCATTCTGCAAATATCAAATTTATATTTCTCATCTTTCATAACAAAAGAATACAAAAACCTTGATGAGATTTTCAGACAAGATATCCATAAAAACACACATCAAAATAACAGGAAAGAATAACAAAAGGCTAGAATAAGTTAAATTCCTGTGACAATTTAAAAAGCAATTCTGCCTTAATAAGACTAGCAGGAAGATGACTAAAGTACCACGGAGCACTATGTTATTTCTTTCAAAGTGCTTTGCACTGCTCAGATGATGACACTCTCCTCACTCATCTGGCTTCCAGTCTTTATTGTCCAACATTAAAAGTATAACAACAAAAATAAAATAAACTAGGCAAAAAGCCAGATATAAAGTATGGATAATCTCCGACAAAATCAGAAATGAAATTAAGAGGAAATTTATGTGTATGAAGCAAATCCAGCTTTCAATATGACAAAAGCTCTGACTCAATTTTTTTTGGAAGAGGGTGATTAAAACAGAGGTTTAATAGATTTAATCACTGCTGAGAAAGGGTGTGTAGCATTACTCCCTCCTCTTGACAGGCATCATCACCCTCTCCAGTCCTGACCTCTTGTGCTGATTTCAGCTCTTCAGCCTTTGACTCTCACTTGACCAGAAGCCATCAGTTTTCCACCAATGCAAGCCAAAGCTTTGTATGTTCTTAATGCTATTTCCAAATGAGATCAAGGAGAGAAACATCATAGGGTGCAACATTTTCAGTGGCTCTGAAAAATCCTCCAAGTTAACATTAGGCTGCCTCAGGATTCTTTACAACCAGGGACCCATTTTCAATGAGATACAGAGAGTATCTATTTAGTTCCACTCCCCCCCCCCCCAGCACAATTTAAATCTTGAGTAGCAGAAAAGAAGCTGTTATATGGATTCAGGGCACACCATACAGAGTGTTCTTTCCCAACAGCAACACGGACATGACACAACTTAATCCCATTTGTCACATCAGGTAAACAGGCAGTTGTTCATGTGCAGAAAATTCAGTAGCAGGACACTCAACATCTGAAATAAAGTTTTCTATGTATCTAATAATCTGGAAAGAGGGTGAATAATGATGTAGCAGGCTTTTACATTTCACAGAATTATTTAGGTTAGCTGAGGTTAACAAAAAATCTTGGGGACTTTGAAAGAGAATAAATGCTGCTGGGTGAGCACATAGTGTAGCAGTGTATGGATTTTACTGATGGTAAAAGATAACAAACTAACATATCTTGGTAGGTATAAATTTCACTGCACACATCCCAGGCACAAGGTGCCATTGGAGAGAAAAAAAATAATCCCATCTCTGAATTTATGACATATATAGTGCAAGCAGTGTAGGAGTTTCCATTCACTCACACCCTAGCAGAAGAATAAAATGTAGTGGTTACTCAACACAAAGAGAAAGATGCATTTAAAACTATCACAAATAAACAATAATTTCTGAAAGTAATGCAACTGTCAGCTAGAACTTGGTGTAGTCAAGATGGCTTTAAGCCCATGACTTGGTATGATCTTTTAAAGGCCTGATCATTTCTAGATACCTGAATGCCATATCAAAGTGCTAAAGCTGCACTGCTTCCCCCTCTGCAGGGAAATCAACATCAAAGCCTGCCCAAGTGCTCAGCACATCTCTGTCACCACCAGATAATGATGGTAATTATCAATAATAACAATAATGTGGTTGTAAGGCTGCTCTGGCAGCTGGGGCTGATGAATGCTGCATCCAATACCAGCTTCCCTGGAAGCTGCGTCAGCCCAGCGTTGCAAAGGGAAGAGAGAGCCTGCGCTGGCAGTCACAGCTGCCTCTGCTGGCCACTTGTTGGCCACACTCTGGCAACCTGCTGGCAGCTGTGAACCTTCCAGAAATAGCACCAAGAAAGCTTAATATCTTCTGTAATGTCCACTCAGGTCACCTGATTAGATTCTCTTGCATTCCTTCACTAATCCCAGCAGAGGAAGAGCAGCCTTCCCTTTCTTGCTCAGAAACATCAGACACGATGTAAACCCATTGCTGCTTGTTCCTAAAGGGCTCAGAGGTGAGGAGACAACCTCCATGTGTTGTCAGAAGCTCCATTATGTGTAAGATACCTGATGCCCTATCACACTGGTATTTTTTAATCAGACGTTTCTCCATTGAGATGAAACACTGTGTACATTTCTCATTTGCTCTCCCTAATACATGCTTATTAATTAGCATACTAATTTGCTTAGTTCTTTAGGAACTGTATGCCAGGGAAAATGTTCTCAGTTGTCAAATGCAACTCATTGATTACTGCAAGACACTTAAGAAAGACTAATTGATAAATATATCCAAGCACTGATTAATTAGTGAAAAATCCATCGTGCTGCATCCTGCTATCCCTTCCTTTATAATAAGATTCTTGAATTAACTTACAGCTTGATTTTTCCTTCTTTTAATTAAGAAAACCACTGAAAACCAGAAGTGTTTGTGGAAGGTGTCTATTCAATTTTCTGGTTATGCTTGAAGTGAACACTACTTCATCTACCTTATTAGCTGAAAAGTAAGGAAATGAGCCTACTCTGTCAACTAGAATTTATCATTGGGGCTGAGAGAGCTGATGTGGAAACTTAAAAGTAACTTCATCACTCTTCTGTTTATTAGATATATATTTTTAAGGTTCCTTTCTGATTACATAAATTAAAAGCGACTTCTACAAATCTGGAAGAGATGTACTTCTCAGTACAGCATATGGCAGCTTTTGAAACAGCCCAGTGTAAGATTTTGTAGACTATATAGAATGCAGAGGGTAAAAATATACAGAGTAAAAATTACAACATTCACAGTTATGTTTCCAAGCAGTAACTCTGCCTGCTCAGTCCATGGCCATGCACCCCAGTTACTCTCACAGGAATTCTGCTGATGTAGGAATATTTTTCCCCTTCTTACTTCCACAATCTGTAGCTTAAATAATACAAAAAAATTATTTCACTGGGGTCCCACTCAAATCAATCCACAAGTTCCTCTGAGGCTCAGTTCTCCCCAAATGGAACTTCTCCTCCTCTCACAAAGCCTGAAGGCAACATGCCTGCTTTGGTCTAGCCCAGGACCTGCACCTGGCACTGTCCCAGTAGCCTCCTCCCTTCTCACATATTTTCCATGTCTGTTCTGAAATTACAATTTTGCCAAGAAATCTACTTAATACTGTTTGTCTGTTGAGAAGTGTTTGGGTTATCAACACCTAATACTGGTTCTCTGGCAAAAAATGGGGATAATTACAATGCCTCTTCAAATCAGTGATATTTCCTTGCTGCTAAAAGTGTGGCTTGCTTTACACCTTTAAACTACCCTAAGTAATCATTTTCTAGGCAGAACAGAAAATCCATTTCTATTAGTTTCCAAAGACCTTGAAAGTATGTATGTAGGGAGACCACTTCCATAAATTCACGTTTTTAGAGTCACTGGGTAACACAGAATTTATGCAGGTGCAGGTCAGTCACATAATTCAGTACTTATATGCTCCGTTTCAAGCTCCAGGGAGCTGGAGTAAAATGCTAAAAATAAAATACACATGTTGTAATACACACAAGATTTAGAGATGGAACTATTCTGACAGTTCAAAATAAAAGGCTTTGTGCATAAGATCTCCACAGCTAGGTCTGCACCTAAATCATGTATTGATTTAACTCACTGTAGACAAGTTATATAAGCTTTGGAATGATGTATGCTTGATCAATGTGTTTTAGAAATTAATCTCTGCCAGACTTTATCATTTAGGCAAGTGAAGAAGTCAGATAAATATCCCTATATTTTACTTTATAGGACAGTAAACCAATTTCTAATCAAATTTGTAAGTAAACAGCATTATTTGTTTCCAAGAAATATCAATATTAAAATACCTTTCTAGGAAATTCTGAAAACAGACTTCAAAAAATTAGTGTTATCTATGAAATACACACATTATAAAATTGATACGTGCGTATACAAACATGATGACCAGAGATACAAAGGAGAAGGAAAACCCCTTTGAAAAACGGGATGTGGAGTTTTGGCCAGATGAAAGTTAGTTCTATTTGATATTTTACTCCTTTGAAGTGGTAGCAGTGATTCCACACTTGAGCACAGGAGCAATGCCCTCTTCATTGCAAACACACTGATCCTAATATGGGGAGAAATATACATAAAGGCCTGTGGGTGCTTTAAAACGGAGCATATTTTCAGGCTAGTGATAGAAAAAATGAGGCACAGAAGGGCAAAATGACCCCCTGAAAGGCACAAAGCAAGCTGAAGTACAAATGCCAAGAGTGAAGGCTTTTATCTGAATGCCAAATCCACTGGTGCAAGCCTCCTTTCTTTTCCACATTATTGCTCAAATCGCACTGATCATAGCAGTGGGAGCTCAAGGACTGATTCTGACCTGGCTTGGAGCTGGGTCAGTCACAAACACACTCCTCAGCTTTTCTGTGAGCTCTTGTATCCTAGCTCAGTTTTGGGGCAGCCCAACCAAAAGGTAAAAATCTGCCTCACTGTCACAGATTCTCCTGGTGGCCTCAGCAACAAAACCCCACAGCGTGACATTACCCACAGGTCATTCCTGGCAGTGTGAAAAAAAGCTCTGCTCCCAGCAGAGCATGAACCTCAGCACAGACCCATGGCCAAGTACACACTGACACTCCCCAAGCTACCAGCTACCAGGACAAGTCAGGCACAAGGGATTGCTGCAGCCTCGGGGGACTCCCTGTAAAAGCAAATATTCAAAGAAGGAGGGAAGGCACTTACCATACAGAACTGCAATGAGCGACACGGGCATGACCAGGATACCCACCAGCATGTCTGCTACTGCCAACGACATCAGGAAGAAGTTTGTGGCATTCTGCAACTTCTTCTCCAAGGACACAGCCATAATTACCAATATGTTCCCCCCAATGGTCAGCAGGATGACAACCAAGATCAGGAGGGCTGGCCAATTCTTCTCTCTCACAGACATCCGAGAGACTTCACCCTTCTCAGAGGCATTGAGAGGATCAGATGTAGGCAAACTCTGGTTCAGAGTCAAATTGCTGCTTAAGGACCAAGCCATCAGACCACCATGCAAACTAAAATCCAGTGTAACAGACACTGTCGTTAAGCTGAGTAATATTCCAGTGCTACTTAAAGTGCTCATTGTCTGGGGCTGGTTTTTGTGTCTCTTAACCGTGCCTCAGAGACAACCCCTTTTCCAAATTCCAGGTCCAAGGCAGATGCTGAACATCACAAAACCTGAGCCAGAAAATCATTTGATCTTCCATCGTGAAATAAACCTTACAGAAGTTAGTGTGGAGCTCCTCTAGGTTCCTTGAGTGTGGAAGATGATGACCATTGACCAGCAACCTCAAGGGAAAGGAGACTTTGCAATCTCCAGCTGGTTCCCAAGTTCACCATTCTGAAAAGTAAAGAAAAAGGATATTCTTCACTGAAATCACAGTATACACAACACTTTCGTTATTCCCCGTGCAACTGACATTGCTATTCTTTCCCTTCCTGCTGGCTAGGATGTTCTCCAGACTGCAAGCAATTTATCTGAATGGTACAGACTATGCCTACAATTATGGGGGAGAGGGAGAGAATCACATCAGTGTGCTCTGTCTGGTTAAAAGCTGATTATCACTAATTAAATGTTTTGTGAAACCTGCAAAAGCAAGTCTGAAGAGCAAAATATGTTTCAATTGATATCCACTTCAGAGATACTCTGCTGCTGTGTAAAATAGTAATTGCATGAAATTCCAACCAATCCAGATAGCACAGCCAAGCACGGGTAATCCATCACCTTAAATGGTAGGGTTTGGATATATTTGCATATTCTGAGGCAAAATGAATGTCTTGTAAAACCCTCCAGATGTTAATGATTAACTCTCCTTCAGTAACAAATACTGGAGTTTGGTTTTAATTGGGAAATTAACAGTGGATAAAATGCAATACATACTAGGCAACATTATGTGATGCTTCTGAAACAGACAACAAAGAGTTAAGAGAAAATAAAGGACAAACTTTCAAAAAAGCAGAGCACTTATTTCTGCTCTTCATCTGTTTTTGTGCCACTGTGTTTCCTGCTGATCACGAGCACACAGCCAGGCCAGTAACCCTAATCCCACCATTCTGCTGCCTAGGACTCCTACCCCAATCCCACGTCACACACACAGTCAGGGGACAGATCTTCTCAGAGTGCCTCACGTGATTTATGCTTCTCACAAAGTAGCTGACAGCGAGGGCAAGTCTGATTACAACCCCACTGTAACACAGGCCAGAGAACGTCACATTGCTGCCTCTGAAGTCCTTTAGCCTCATGCGTGGAGCTAATTTGATAAATTAAATGTACTCTTGACTTCAGGCACATTCTTACACCCACTGGAGCTAAGGGCATGTATTCCCAATCCTGGTTAAATCACACCATCAGGAACTCAATAATTTTGACTGCCAGTCCTGCACAGCCGATGAAAAACAGCAGCTCTGCTTTGCTTTTCCATCAGAGTCAAGGTCCTAACAACCACCTGCAGCACAGGGCTAAAAGCACAGAAGAAAAGCACTCAGTAGAGCAGTGGTATGGAAGTCGACCAGTAAGCAGAGTAAAATCAATAGCAGACAACATCTTTTGAGCATATCCTCACCTTTATGGTAGTCCACAGAAAAAGAGCTGTTCTACCACTGTTAAATAAATAACTAAATAAAAGACAGATTTTAGCCCTTGAATACACAGTGGCACACTTCTGACACAGCAATTTGCTATCCAGGGATCAAAAGCTAGACGTAGTTCATGAGATTACATTAGATTTTATGTAACATAGGAAGTGCTTAGAGTCTCATAATAAAATGTTTAACATTCATGAAGGTTTTGGAAACTTGCTAATGGGCTTTGTGCACAAAAATATTTCTTAAATGAGCGGTGCATACAACGCACCCAGATTTGCTTCTGCATTGCAGTTAATTACTCCCAGAGGGTCTCTAAACCTCATATTTAGGAAGAAGTTTTGCATGATGGGCACAGAACATAATTTTGCATCTGCACATGCAGATGAATGAGCAAGTGGTCACTGGACCGTTTATTTTTTCCAACTTAGCTGATCTCAAAAAAAAAAGAAGTCTCTAGAAAGTTTCTAAATGCTTCAGAATATTTTTTCCAAAACACAGCTTTTATTTTAAAGCTGTGATGACAATTTCCACAGTGGAGGACACACTAGGCAGCTTTACGGCACTTGAGATTTACTGTGCAGGACACCTCCATTAAAGACAGTGGGAATTTCTGGGTCCCCAGAAACTCTCTTTGACTCCATGACTTTTGAGCAGAACAAGCAGAAAGTTCATGCCCAAGCATGAGGACACAGTCAGAGAACAGGATGCCCAGTCTTGATCTTAATTATTCCCAGGTCTGAGCTCCTGCAGCTTTTGGAGAAGGTGATTCCACCTCAACTCTTTCCATAGATGTGGATGAGCTTGATGTTCCTGTCATGTGACATTTGGGGTTGTCCAAGGATCATGGGCAGGGCATGCCTTAAGTCTAGCTCATGAAAGCAAACAAACAAACAACCCCCAAACAAAAGCACACCACAAAAAAACAACTGCAAGATAAGTTTTCTGAATTAAAAGTGTCTATTTTTACAACTGCTCAGGACTAGATTTTGAAATGGTGGGTACAGTCATTCTCTTTTGCATATGTGGGAATGTGACTACAGGAATGCTCAAGATTGGGCTCCACCTTCAGAATTAAGTGTTCTATTGCTTTGCTAATACTCTTGTTCTTATTATTTTGCACAGATCCTGGCCCGAAGTCATCAAAAGTTTTCCTTTTCACCACATCCCTCAGTCTCCACAAGGTAAAACCTTATAACTAATTCCTTCAGCTACAGTCTTGTAAGCACACCACTGTACCAGAAAAATAATTCACATTTTATTCATGAATTCTGCATTTTTTAAGAACCATCTCCATAATTTTAAATTGAAACGTGAGCTTATCACAGATTTTTTTTCCAATAGCTAACATCAAAGTACACATACCGAATTTTGTGGTCAGTCATCAATTCCAGTTCAATCTACTACTGACAGTGCTTAAAATTATAATTTAAACATTCAGCAAAACCGAATTCTTTTCTATGCCACTCTTGCTTCTTGATAAAGCAAAATAATGAGTTCTTTTGGCACATTCTTTTCCTTCAGTCTTTATGTCCAGTTTAGAATAAACTGAAAGTAGAAAAACATTTTTGTCTATCAAAAAACACATGAATTATTTAAAGTAGAGTTTAATATGCTAAAGTTTTTGGATATTCCAGAAAAGGTTAAGTTGAAGGGAAACAAAAGCTGTGATGGTTCGTAAGTCTGTGCTGGTGGGGCACTGTGGGGCTTACATGCCTTTGGGAGTATTTACCACTGTTACACTTGCTAAAAGAAGAAAACCCAAACCTTTCCTGGAAGAAACACAATTAGTTTTTCCTTTGAATTAAACACATTCATCTTTAGTTTTTTTACCCTTCAAAGCTCAGAACATTTTTTCCTGGAGAAAAGCAGCTGCCTGCTGAGAACTTGAGATGTTCCCCAGCCAGGATCCTGCCGCTCCTGGACAGACTGCAGAGCTCCTGCGCTCTTGTAAATCATTTAATAAATCTCTGGGACTCTCACTCTGAACGTTAACAATGTGCATTTGAAATTGGGTAAGAAATGAAGGATTGTCAGTTTAGCCCCAAAAAAGAACCCGAGTTTCACGCAGACTGAGAATAATACATTAATTCATGGTGAGTCTTGCTGTAAAAAAAAAAAACCAAAAACAAAAGTACTTAATGATCAAAAGTGATGATTTTCAGCAATTCCCTCCCCACAAGAAAAACAAGCAACATCCAATGGCAGCACAAAGGTTGCACAAAGGTCATATGAAAGAGAGATTTTTTCCTCCCAAACTATTGGCAGTGTGCAGTTCTCCAAGTGACATTCACATCTCATCCATAAGCAGATGGAAGTCAACAAGTTGCTAAAGAACAAACACTTTTAAATCAAAATTTTTTTTTTTCAGCCTTGACTTGGATGATAGACCTACATCAGGGAAAAAATAAATCTGAAGTCAACTAAACTGAACTGCAAGTACTGCAGTTTTTGACAGGAAAACAGTTGCAGATAGTTCACAACAATCTCAGCCAGATAGTCAGATGACATAAATTTTTATAGCTCCATGAAGCCCTTTTCAAAGTGGCAAATAATTTTAAATTATATAATAGAATACAGAATTTATGCTCAAGAAGGGAGATTTAAGGTTTCATTCTTCACTCTCAACCCTTCATTTCCTGCTATTTTCATCTTACAATTTTTTTAATCTATTGCCAAATTAATTTTAATTTTTCTTTGGAACAGAAGGTTGCTTTAAAATACAGATTTTCATGGCAAACTTGCAAAGGCCACATTCGTCTTAGTGACTGAATAAAATCATATTTTTATATTAACAGAATTCTGTATTTTGGGCACTTGGAGCTCATCTTTCTCCTTTTGTACCAGCACTAGGAAACATCCCTATTTCTGTGCAGTTCTATTTTTAAACAGCCTGCGAGAATGCAGCAAGTGCAGTGGAGATGACCAGGGTGATGTGGGCAAAAGCACATTAAACACTGGGTTTGGTGCAGCACCAGGTTTTGTTCAGCCCAGACTAAAAGCATTGAACAGGGTTGTATTTTCTGCCTACAGCTCCCGATTGGTACTTAGGGAGCAGACAGGGACACTCTTCCAAAAGCCAAGTAGCAAAACAAGAAGTAAATGCAACACTGATAGATCTAAGGAAATCATGAATAAAGTAGGAAAAAATAGATAAAACAAAACCCAATGTAGGTGGTCAGACAAGGTAAGTGGGCCACAGAGAGACTGTGGGATCTCCATCCTTGCAGATGCTTAGAACACAGCTGGGATCTACCCTCAAATACCCTATATACCTTGGAAGTTAGTTCTGCCTTGAGCACCTTGATTTTGGACTAGAAACCTTCAAGAGGTCCCTCCCAGCTTCAATTATTCTGTAATTAGATCATAAATGTGCTTCTGAGCAAAGCTGTCTGACCTGGGGGTGCTTTTGAGCTCCTATCCTTGGATAGACATCCTACGCTTGTCCATATTGCTCAAGCTCAGGGTAAGACCAGCACATCCTCTCCCCTTTGGTTTCCCCAAGAGCAGAAATAAAACTTCAATAAGAGTCCCCCCAGTGGGAAAACACAACTGTGAGGACCCCAGTCTGCATGGTGTGGGAACCAGGGCCTTACAGCTGCACCAACACACACCCCATCACACAGAGAGATGAACACACCCATGCCAATTCCTCACCTTTGGACACATGTTGAAGCCCCACGTGTCTAAGGAATCTACAGTTCAAGTATATTTTGAAAAGTGGCAATTTTGGAAAGCCCCGATTCCCTTTAGTCACCTGGTAGCATCAGGAAATCTCTCTTGAAAGCAATGCATGCACTGTCAACACAGAGGCAACGTTTTTGCAGTCATTGCAGTGGGGAAAGAAAAATCAAAACCTAATGATTATTCTGCAGATACCTACTGCAAAATTAACTGGAGTTGCACCCCAGAGAAGTGGCTATGCCTAATTTAAATACTTTCCTGAGCTACTCTTGAACCTGGGAATATATTATTAGCACTTTGTTTAGAGACTTTCTTTCCAGGGAAGAATTTGATACTCCTTCTTCAGTTTTGCAAGACATTCTGGAAGTTTTCCCAACAGGTATTGAAGATAAATCAGTGTAAAAAACACTTAATAAAACCTTAGGGAAACCTCCCCAAACACAGCTTTTCAGCACTGTTTTAAATTCCGACACAGAAAATAACTATTTAATTACTTGCAAACTAAAAAAAGAGTATTTCATTTTTTCACAGCAAGAGGAAAATGGATTTTCTCAGATACAAGCTCAAGTAATGATGTTTTGTAGGGTCATAATAATGAATCACTACCATTCTGTCCAAAAGCAAATAGCATCAATTTCCCTCTCTGTATCTTCCCTCATACTGAGTCAGAAAGGCATTAATTTCTTTTCCAGACATTTCAAGGCAATACAAACACACAGAGAGATCTTAATCTACCTTCTGGCGGCAAGACTAGCATCCTTTTTATTGTCCCTTTGTGGAAGAGCACCTGGGAACCTCACAAGAAGATGTAGATACTCTGCCACTCCCTGCAATGATAAACTGGCTCTCTTGGCTCAGACATGCAGAAATGCTACAACAGAATAAATCTGAATCTCATCACATACTGTCCTAACTTCTTGAAATGATTACACCCTAGTTGTTCATATTTTCTATGTGTAGATATAATTCCAAACTGCTTCTCTGTTTTTTTGTTTGTTTCTTTTTTTTCCTAATAGGCATGTCCCCAGTGGCTGAAATTCACAGCACATATTAACTCCGCATAGTCAGTGCATTTATCATGGCAATCTGACCTTGCTTTCCTGTTGCTTCAATAAATCACACTATTCATGAATCTGGATCATGAAAATGCATCAGACCCACATTCCTGGACTGGTAACTGCACTATTTGTGAAGCTGTGCCCATGAAAGTTCTTGCTGAACTTGACCAGCCCCATGATTCTGAATTCACTCTAACCAGAAATTAACCTCTTCCAAGGACCAGCAGGAACACAAGGAACATTTATCTTCTGCCAAAATTTTCCACCCTTAATGCACCAGTATCGTGTGCACTTTCTCCCTGGCACACAGTTTGAGAGTTTGTAGGACCTCCCAAGGCAAACCTTGTGGTTGTAAGGACCCACCCTCTGCCTCCACTGCAGCAACATTCCCTCTGTCCCTTTTTAATTCAGCTGTACAATGTGGCAAACATCAAGCGTAACATTGGTGCAAAAATCTTACAGGCTAGCTTTTTTATGCTCAGCTTTTCAGCACTGTTGTAGTAAAGTACTATCAAACTTGTTCTTACTCTTTCTAAACTTCCTTACTCACTAGAAAACCAATTTTTCCTCTTCTCTCAAGTGTTTTGCATGACAGCTCTTTGTTTACATCATTAAAATCTGGAAGTGAGCACTAACCCAAATTTAAACATAATAAATCAAAACAACAAAAACACTTGCCTGGCTTTCTATAGCTAAGTTTTTCACAAGTTTTAAGGCCAGGTCTATTTAAAAACCAGAAGACTCCACAATTTTCAGCAGTTTTTGATATGCAGTGCTCTATCCCATATGTGGTTGAATATCTTCATAGTTGGAAGTTACCACGTATATGGCATTTGTTACCAGTACGTATGCAACCCCAGGAGACATACCTAAATACACACATGCCTCTAAATAAAAAATAATCTGTAAATGATTTATTTTCAATTCAGGTTTTAGGGGGAAAATCACATCCAGTAATAATGAGCCTGATGTTCTTTAATGACTGTGCACACTTTGCAGTAGTAACAGGGAGCAGCAGCCAGTCTGGAAAGGAAGAACGGGAGCGTGAGTCACAGCCGGAGCGTACACACCCCACCACACACAACACATGGGCCTGTGTTGAGGGGAACACTGATGACTCAGTCATTACTAAATAAGTCAAGTTTCTTAATCAAGTAAGAAATCACTTGATCTTTCTCTTCTTTCTTTTCATTCCAGCTGTGTCTTGTGAAATTGTGCCACTAGATCACTCCTTTTCTAGTGAAGAAATGGAGTTTATTCCACAGTGTTGTGGTGCTCACCCTGTGCCACACGTGACCCCTTTGCTTTGCATGAGGAGCCCCAGCTCAGGCAGTTTGACCCCTCATGCACAGCCTGGAACATCAGGACGTGGTTGTTCACCGTGGGGTTCACATGGCTGAAATAGCTTCTCCCCTAAATCTGTTTTCCCAATAACCACCTCAACCTGCAGAATTCTCTAATTCAAAGCTCAGAGAGCACTTTTTTTTTTTTAATAAGATGTTTAATCGAGGTCTCCTCCCTACTGTGGTGGTGCACTACTAATACAGGCTACTGTGCCCCTCCTGTTGACATTGCTGTCTGAGTGTCTTTAAAAAAAAATAAATGACAGCATCATCAAATAAGCAAGGGAAAAGCAAAACAAAGGTCAAAGCATTATAAAAAGTGTGCCTAATGAACTGATAAATGGTTCAGGGCTTTTACTATAATAGCTTAATTAAATATGTGTTTTCACATACCTGTACAGTGTCAGAGAAGGGATTATTGAAACGTTTTAAGCTAATTGATTTATCTTTATCTCACACATAGCAACTGTTGATACAATAATTACACAGGAAATGTAGCTACTCACAGGGGGCTTTTTCTCTTTTTTTCTTCTTTTCTTTTTTCCGTGGAAAACTGATCAAGTGGACCCAAAAGGGGATGACTGACAGTATAAATTCAAAAAGCCAATACTTTTCTGATTTAACTATATCACAATATTTTTGTAAATCTTTATTAAGGGAAACCCTAATGATAAAAGAAGGTAGGAAAGAAAACTCTTAAAAACAGGTATTTAAAAAAAAAAAAAGAAAAAGGACTAAGAAGATAAGAACAAAACAGTCTTAGTCTGTGTGCTGCCTGCAATTAAAGACAGAAAATGATCCACACAATTATAAACCTCTTAGTTTGACCTTAACCAGGCAAAATTCCCGAACAAATTTAAAAGGAAAATTTAAGACACTAAAATGCGTGGAAAGTGCTATAAAACATGAGTTTCCCAGATGTGCATTGTAAGTGTTGACTTGGTGCCTCAGGATTTTGCTCATTTGTTCTGTAACACCCCATTTTTTAGGCAAAAAGAAGAAAAAGAAAAAATGGGCAATGTTTCTAACTTACTCACACTTCATTAAACCATTTGATCACCATGGTATCACCAGGGAAGTTATTATATAAACTCCAGAGAACAAGATGAACAGAGCAATTGTGAAACTGCCCTGGTATTGGCTGCAAAAGAGATAAAAATGGATTAGACTGAAAAAACAAATCCTGGTCTGGAAGGAAGGTGTTTGTTGAGGTTAGCAGGGTTAGATCTTGATAGTAAATTGGGTTTTTTGGTGTTGCTGCTTTGTTTTTTTTTTTTTTTTTAATGTTGCCTAACCAAAACATTTACTTTGGGAATTAAATATACTGGTAATTCAAAACCAAGATGCAACACTCACATCAGGAAAGGCTGAAATATAACACAATAAAATCTGAATGACTGAGGACTGAACTAATCAAATAATAATGAAATATGATAATACAAACTAAAAATAACTAAAATAATACGGCTTCAAACTATGAGTTTATCAGTTGGAAACAATTATTATATATAATTAATTATTATTTAAATTATTATTTATTATTTATTTATT
>VZRZ01003373.1:263012-336256 GCA_013398175.1 Climacteris rufus | reverse complement strand
GCTCCGGGCCCTGGGCGTGGCGGAGCCGGAGCCAGGTGCGGGCGGGCCCAGGTGTGGGCGGCCTCTGCTGCCGGGAGGAAGCGGCCGGGGCTGCCGGGCCGGCTCCGGCGGCCTGCGGGATGCGGGCGCCCCGGCGCTCGGCTGTCGTGGGGTGTCACATGATGGCAGCGCAGGGAGGGGAGGCCTCGTCCCCATCGACGCCCCCTTCCCAGTGTTTGTGTCGTGCCAGCAGCTCTTAGATGTAGGTAAAAATTGTAAAACCGCAGAGCTTTAAGAGCTTAGGAAATGGCTTAAAGATCAGCTAGTCCCAACTTCTCCCTGCCATGGGCAGGGATGCTTCCCGCTAGACCAGGTTGCTCAAGGCCTTATCCAGCCTGGCCTTGGAACACTGCCAGGGTTGGGGCATCCACAACCTCCCTGGGCAAGTCCCTGTGCCAATGCCTCACCTCCCTCACTATAAAAAGTTTTTTCAAATGTAAACTTCTGCTCTTCAGTTAGTACCCGTGACAGACCATTTGATTTTCAGAGAGAGCTGGTGTTTCTTTTTTTTCGGTGTTACCTTTTGCTATTACAGCTTTCTTTTCACTTCCTTTTCAGTTTTCTGTGTGGGTTTGTTTTTGCATTTTGTTGTCGGCATGATTTCCTTTTCTTTTCTATGTTTAGCAACTTCTTAAGGTATTTGCAGAGTCACATCCTGTATTTTTTACTACTTAATTAACACAGTTTCCTATCAGAAAGTTTAGTGGGGCCACTGTGGTGCTGGAGTTACCATTGGTTAGATGAGCAAGAGATTGATCTGTGCCTTCTGCCTGGTAAATCGCATACAGCCTGCATTAGGACTAACAGCTCCATCATCTGCCAAAGCAGTTGCTCTTTTCTATCTCTCTAGAACATTTACAGATTGCAGTATTGAGAAGAAGGAAAAGGAGCTGCTGGAGAGGGTCCAGAGGAGGACCATCATTCAAAGATACTGAGGGGTCTGGAGGTCTGGAGCATCTCTTATGTGGAGAGATTGCAGGAGCTGGCCCTGTTTAGTCTGGAGAAAACTGGAAAGGATCATATTAATGCAGATAGATATCTCAAAGGCAGGTCTCAAGAGGTGCTGGGCCCTTCTCACTGGTGCCCAGTGACAGGATGAGGAGCAATGGCCATAAACTAAAACACAAGAAATTCTACCTCAACACGAGGAATAAATTCTTTACACTGAGGGTGGCAGAGCACGGAAACAGGTTGCCCAGGGAGGATCTGGAGGTTCCCTCTCTCGAGGTGTTCAAAACCCACCTAACGAGTGCCTTGTTAAAAAGAAGGCAAGTCCTGTGAAATAAATTACTGATGTTTTTGAGCTTATCAACCCTTCCCTGGATGTTTGGGCTGTAGAAGCTGTGACTGGACTGATTGTGTTTTGCAGTAGCTTTGTAGTCTCCTGTTCTATTCCTGTCTGTTAGTGTGTGTGCACTTGAAAGTACTCATGTTTATACCTTTGAAGGCCAGGGAAATAGCACCTATGAACTGAAAGAGGAACTTTGCTAGCCAAATTGAAAAGCACAGTATTATGCTCCTTTGCATGCTGGAATTGAGCTTCCTCTTCTGAAGGTGCCAGTCAGGTTTCTCATCGGTTTCTGTCTGAAATCATTGTTTGGCCCAGCCACATTGTGTGACTTCACCCTGTCTAACAGTTGCTCTACAGCATCGAAAGAAGGCAGCCCCCTTTTTCAGTTCAGATCCTTACACCTTTTCTGGAAGGCAGGATGTATACATGGTGTTCTGAGCAACTTGAATGAGTTCAGTGGAGGGTCAGATGAACATCAGAGCTGGTGCAAAATACGTAAAAGTAGTGTTGGGGAGGAGGCTGAGTGGAACCACCCTGTTTCAGGTTTCCCTCTTTCAGGTCTCCCTCCCAGCACATTATTAAATGAATTTATCCATAGTATGCAACTTCACCTCAGGTTTTCCCTCTGAGTAATGAAGGGAAACCACTTGCAATTGCATAGTGACTACTCTTGAGTCAATTCCATGTGCAGTGATCTGTTCTCTCTGCTGGTGATTGGTGATCAGCAGAAGAATTTAGCTGGCCTAGATGTTGTTGTAGTAGACAGGAGCTGTTGAATGTGGCTCTGGACTGGTGTAAACACGAAGTGATATCCATCCCGTGCAGAAGTTCCTCTCTCAAAACATCTGCATTTTTAATTGTATTTCTTGAGAATATTTGGTTGTTTTATAGTGGAAGTGAGATAAGTTGAAGGTATGAATTAACTGTTAGAGAAAATAAAATAATCAGATGTATGTTTTCCCTTATGTTTTCCCTTATTTCTAACAAATGGTTTCTAACATGGTTTGTCCATGTCTGACTATTTATATTTGTTATAGTTGCTAGAAAATAAGTTTGTTCTTACTCTGTAAGAAAACTCTGATATATATTCTCTTAATTATTCTGTAAGGCACAGTTACTTTAAAAAGTCAAACTGTCTGCACATCCAGAAGTATCCAGCTGAGCTTATGACAGAAAGAACACAAGTGCCTGAATGCCTTGTGTTCCCTCTGAAAATCTCCTTGCCTCTCCAACTTGGCAGGATTTCCCTGTTGCTATTTAAGAACAATACTCAGTCTTAAGTTCAATTTCATTGAAGTTGGAGTTTAAAGCTGGTTTGTTGGTGAAGTGACATTAGAACTAATTAGAGCAGGGGTGCCCTTTGCATACTTTTACTTCCTTGTGGCTTTTTATAAACCATAATACCTAGTAGAGTATTGTAGACCATTTAACTGTTAAGAAATGAGGGCTTAGTCTTCTGCTAACTAATCTGGGATTTGCCCATGGTTTTGTAATTTCTAGAAGCCTTGTTGTGTTGAGTAGTCACTACAGGCTTTTTTTCTTTTCTGGAAGAAATGGACTGGGTTGCAGCCGCATTTCCTAGACAAGCATTGACCAGTAAAGCTTGAAAGTGTGCAGTGGGCTGTTGTTCAGCTGCTCAATCCAAGGCTTCTCTTGGAGAAGTATTTGAGATACACTGTGCCCCTTTTCACTGGGTAGCTGGGAAGGACCTCAGCCTGCTCCCAAACTTTCTTTGTCTTGTGAAAATCTGAGCGCTCTGAAGGTGATGCAGGTGAGCTTGGTACAGATGTTTCCCCTTAAATTCTGTCGTAGCAGATTTGATTTAGTGACAATTTTCTTTTCTTTTTTTCTTTTCTTTTGAGTATAATTATAGCTTAGAGGAATTCCTTGCTTCCTCAAATAGAAAGGTAGCCTGGGCTTAATTTCCTTTTTCTGGAGACATAGAATGCTGTTGTGAGTTAAATTGGTTTAATTTTACTAAAGACTCCTGCAGTTGTTTTTAAAAAAGAAAAATGAAGGGGATGGGGGCCAGTGTGTGGTTTTATTTTGAATGCTCAAATTCTCTTAGGGCTGAAAGTTGCAGTTGTGGTTTCCAGGACTCTGGTTCTTATCTTGAAGAGCGAAGACAGATCTTTGGTCTTTTTGATGTTCTTTTGAAGGAGATTATTTTTTATGATTCTTTGGAGGAGGAACAGCATTTGAGTTTCTGAATGGAATACATATATTTTAGTTAAATTCTAATTTAAACCTTGACTTCCAACTCATTTGATGGCTGTTTTTACTAGCATTTAGGAGTGTGTAATACCTGTTTTGATGAGGGAGTGCTGTGTTTTGAGCACTAGATCTGTGGCTGACTTCTGCCCCCCTGCCCTTCCCCACTGTAGTTTTAGTTCATCACAGACACAGCCAAACACAACACTGGTCTGTGTTGTGCCTTGTGTTCTTTCTATGTTCGTAGATAGACTACTGTAAATTTAATTTTAAATTGCACCTTTATGTTTAAATTCATCTTTTGTGTGTAACTGACTTACGCATCCCTTGTGGCTTTTCCTTCTATAGTTATTTTCTGGTTTTGTATTGATAGTTTTGTGCTGTTCTGTGGTTAACATCTTCATTTACCATTTTTATATGTTTAGTTTATGCATAGTTATATTTATACCATTTATCTTTATAAAACTGAAGAAATTTACATGTTTGTGTTCTGGGGCTTTTTTTGTCTGCAGAGTTTTAAAGAGCTCTTAAATCTTGAGTAGAATTTCAACTTCTCTAATAAGAAGAAATGACATCACATGCTTAAAATAGTAAAGAAAATAATAACACAAATTCTGACCTTGTTTAAAACCAACCAAACAAAAACCCCTATGTTGTTGGTATCCATTGATGCTAAATGCAGCAATGTGCATATTTAGAAGTAGACACCTCTCTTATTTTGTCCGTGGTTATGTTGACACACAAAGAATAGTCTGTTTGCAAGGGGCCAAGGCTTGGACACACCCAGCTTCACAAGGACCTTGGACAAGCTTTGCTCCTTTACTCCATCCTCATGGCAGATGAGGACAGTGTAATCGTGGAATGTGGGAAGACAGCTTGGCTTTATTGGAGGCTTTTAGTTAGCAAATTAAATTGAGGCAAGAGGAGACAGCATGCAAATTCTCCTTTTCTTTGTGATAATATGTGAAAACAACTGTGGTGGGACCACATGAAGGCAATGAAGGAACTATATTTAAATGTATGGGTTGCAGCAGTCTTCAGGGCCAGTTATTATTTTTAACTATACCTTTCACATACTTGATAAATTCTTTAGTCTTGATTAAGCTGCCATCACAGTAAATAGCTGTAGACTTTTTTTTTTAACCTTACAAGCAATATCTTTTAGATATGAGTGGAAGTTCTGTTGCAGATTATTGTAGTTTTTGATATGGCTTAGTATATTGTGTCTTAAATTGCAGTGGCTCAGTTGAAGTCAGAAACCTGTAATGTTAGATACACTGGCAGATAAAATTAACTGAATATACTAACACTATTGTTCTTTATATGAGTTTGAAAATTCTTCTTGACTTTTTAAACAAATGTTTATTGCCTATACAACATAGGTCTTGTACATGTGCTTCATGCCTATATCTGTAGTGATCAATATTTAATAATGTAAGGAACAAGAAAGAATGTTAGTCCTGTTTCACAGACTGTGAAAGCCATTACTGCAAGGTGTTTTGTATATTGGGAATATAAATTCTTTGTAGAAGAATTTGACCAATCCGATATTGAGTGTATGCCTGCATGGCAATTCCTACAGGAAATGATCTTCCCATGTTATGTGTTCTTAGCACTTGGCAGTTTAAAGGCTTTTTGTTCTGCATCCAGCCTGCCATTTTTAACAAACATGCAGGTGTAGGGTACTGCTCAGGAAAGCTTTCAGTTCCTTACTGTTGCCTGCATAGATTGTGTGAGGGACTATGCTATGCTCACTGTATCATGTTTCTGGCACCCTTTCCCAAACATCTTCCACTGTGACTAGACAAAATACTGGCACAGAGAAACTGTGGTTTTAATTCACTATGACTGCTCGAATATACTCCTCTGAAAACTAAGTTTGCAACTAAAGAATTTTATCAAGGATTAGGCTCCTCAGTTGGTTCTGTGCAAATGGCATCTATTTCAAAGGCATTGAATTTGGGTTATAAAGGTCAGATTAAGAGAGTACAGTGTAGCATGTTAATGTTTTGTTAAATGCTGTACTTAATTTACTTTTGCAGCATGACTTAATGTACTCATTGTCTCCCTGTGTGTATTCAGGGATTCCTTTGCATGATACTCTTTTCTAATCCACCATCCATGAGGCAGTGAGTGATACCTGGGTCATCTTTGTCTGTGATACTCTTTTACTTCTGACTCAGGCAGGGTTTCCATGTTATCTGTGGAAAACTACCTCCTGTTGAACTTGTTCCTCTACTGAAAAAGATCACTTTAGGCAGAAATTCTCTGTCCTGCAAATCCTCCATCACTCTAAATGAGCTTCTCAGCTTACTTGTGTGGAGGATTTTTGTGCCCTTTCTCTTATCTTACCTGCCAGTTTAAGGAACAAAGCAATTAATTTCATTTATCTAATAGCCATGTTTTCCTTTTTTTTTTTTTTGTAGATACTATGATCAGCTGTGTTCAATTGAACCAAAGTTTCCATTCTCTGAAAATCAGGTAAGAAAACTTACCAAACCACAAACTGAATTGTGGCACCTATAATGTTTGACTTCAAAGCCTGTACCTAATCCTCTAAAGAGTACTTTTCTTGGCCAAGACATCTAATCTCTTTGAGCCTCATTTTCCTAATCTCTGTTTATTTTCTAGGCTGTGCTCACATAGAGTCTATACTGAAACTTCACTTCTAGTGGCCATAGTTGCCTTGGTTTTATGGATTGAAAAACATTCTGGTTTTGGCTAGTGATCACTGTGGTCTGGGTCAGAGGGAGTTGTGCTGTGCTGATTCCTCCTCAACTCTCTGTTCTCCAAGAAGTCTATTTCATACCATGTTCTAAAGGCTTTCAAAATCATAATTTATGTGGGAAAACCTGTAGTAATGGATGGAATATGATCTTTGTTTCTTGAAGCAGAACAGATGTTTCATTTACAATAGCTAACAGAATAAGCCATTTAAGAGTTCATCACTTTATTCCTGCCTCTGCATGGCATAGTTTTTATATAGGCATGGGGTTAATTAGGGTTTGGGGTTTTTCTTCCCTACCATATTTCCTTAGGATTGTGTCTCTGGGGGAAAATTCAGCATAACTTCTGCCTATCAAAGGGTTCTTCAGGTGGACACTGGAGTAGACCTGTAGGCTCCTGTATTTTGTTGGGAAAATACATGGATTTTCTTTCAATGTGTTTACAAATATGACAGAATTTGTTTATTTTCTCATCCAGTAATATTTAAATAGTAATATTATGATTAAAAGGGAAAATTTCTATCAGTCTAATAGGTTATAAGTAAGGGAGTAATTTTAATAAACTTCTAGCTTCTACATGACTTTTGCATGTAGCTGCATTCACTTCCAGCCAAGAAGTGCCCTTTGGTTTTCAGTGAGCACATGTTTTGGTATGGTAATCTACAAACCCTGAGCCAGGGAAAACTGGAAAACTTAGACAGCAAGATCTGCACATCTGTAAACTGTTCCACTCAAGGGAAGAAGTAGCAGCAGTGAAAGTGGAAGCAGCAATGAGTAGCTGGGGACCAGAATGTCCTTCACTGCCATTGCTGCCTGAAGAAATTAGACTATAAAGCAGTACTGAGCTCCTTTTGAAGTAATTCTCCCCAAGCACTTTAAACTAAGGAAGTTTACCATCTTTTCTGGTTCTTTACCAGTTGCCTACAATTAGTTGATGAGCAGAATAAGGAACTGTGGAACTTGAAAGCAGATTCTGTGAAGTATTTGCATTGCCTATGAAATACATGCTGGAAGTATAAACAAAGCACACTGTTTTTACATGCATTCTCTTTCCTGAGGGCATTTCCTGATAATGCTGCTATTGAATTCACTCATAACAATGAGTGGATTTTGGTATTACACAACAGATCCAAATAGGCCAGTAATTTGGCACACTGGGAACTGCCTGGTTGGGTGGTGATTGTACCAACCCATCAGACTTACTGGGAGAGGAATGTCTTGGTTTGGAAACACATTTATCTGTTGCTCAGAGTATGAAGAGAGCTGTAAGATATGTCTGAGAATTTCTGTCTTGTCTACTTAAAATGTTTTGAGCAAACTAACAGGAAGATAAAAAGGTAGGATATTTTTTCTTTTGGATAACTCTTGATGATTTCCTGAAACTTCAGAATCTTTGTAATGTCACAAGTGAATGAAAGGTTTAATGCAGTTAGAATATAAAGGCTAAATACATCAATTTGGGATGTTTTAAGAAGATTTCATATTTGATTTTAGAGGTAAAGATCTTTCTTTTTCACAACTTTCAGGTCTGCGTAACATTTACGTGGAAAGATGCTTTTGATAAAGGATCACTTTTTGGAGGATCTGCTAAATTAGGTATGTGAATGTACCAAAAAATCAAGTATTAATGACACTAAACTTTGAGAATATTTTTATGTAGTTGAACTGTTAATAGTCCTTCTAGCATTCTCAACACAGCTTTCACTGAGTTCAACTATATTGGTAATGAATTAATCACTTCAACATTGGTAATGAACAAATAAGCACCATGCAAAGGATTTTTATCAAATTGAGATTTAATTATAGCTTTCCAGAGGCACAGATAGATGTGCAGTCTGATAGTAGCTGTACTGTCTGCTTCTTGGACATTTTCTGGGAACAGCCCCAGTTGATATTAACTCAAATTGTTCATGTTAACATTAAGATTCAGTAGTAGATTTTTGGTAATTCAGCTCTTACTGTTCTAAATTAGTAAGATCATTGAGAAATGTGGAGTGAGTGTGTCCCATCCAAAAGTGGAGTAATGGTACCTGGCTAACCTAGTTTTGATACCACATTTTGCTCTAGAGAATAAAATTATTTGCCTGTGCTCTGAAATTAGCTTTCTATCGCTTCTTTTTAAATTATTTTCATACAGATTTGAACACTTGGAAAGAAAGAAAAATTGTATTTATTTCCTGCAAACATAAGGAGTTTGATGTGTTTTAGTAACATGGGGACAATTCTACACTACAAATTCAGGGTCATTAAATGGTCTTGGTACACTTGCCAGTAGAGAAGACTAAATCCTTTTGAGTAAGCAAGGAACTGTTCAGTCATGTGTCACCATTCTTTAGTATTTCTATTTATACCTAAGTGTTCTTCATGATTAGCATTGCAAGATGACCACTGCAATGTTGAAGCTCCAGACAAAGCCTGAAAAAAATGTTAGTCTGTTTTGTTTGGTTGTTGTTTTTTTTTTTTTTTAAAGTTTTAGCCTCCTTTATGCAGCTCTCTGTTAGGAGCTCTGGAAGTCTGCAATTTTCCATGTTCTGAATACACATGCTAACATTGTGCTTGTGTGAACTGTATGTGTAGCAATACACCCCATCCTTCTGCATACACAGCTGGTCCTTGCTTTCTGTTCCAAATGTTCTAAAAAGTCCTGGGTAATTAGAGACCTTCCTGAAGATGCTGGGGTTTTTTTCAGATTTTGGTTCAGTCTCTCTTCTTTGGGGCTAACATTTAACGAGGCTTGAACCTGTTTCAGAATATTTAGTTATGACTTAAACATAGTTTGTGAATCATCAGAGATCTGTAATAATTGTGAGAAAAAAATCAGTAATCATAACAATGATGATTACCCTAAGAATTTGAATAAATGTGATGTTACAGCAGCTTGAGAAAGCTTACTTGTCTGCAGGTTAATTATATACTAGTCTAAATAATCTGTGAGGCAGATGGCCAGAGATTTATGCAGCAGTCCATGTTAAATATCAATGGAGTTCTTAACTGACATGTGAGTAATGCTCAGTTAACAAACAGTGGGATAAATTTTATATTGAAACTTTAAAGAAGACCTTGGTGGAAAGAAATTAACAAAAGGAATCTTATATTATATACCTTTATAGTTATGTATCAGCAATTGTGCAGATGTTACTGTCCAGATTAACTATGCCATGTGTGTATCTCTTTATTTCAGATCAGAATTAGTAGTGAGGTTTCTCAGTATAAAGCAAACCTCTCAGTTACTGAGGGAGCAAAATTTCTCTTGACTTCTGTGAGGTGGTGATCCTGTTTCCAGATAGAAATTCAGTGTAGTACTTCTGTGACTTCCATGGGAACAAGAGGCAGGGATCTGGTTTGTGAGTTCTGGTTCCTGCTGTGGTGCCAAACTGTTTGCTTGCCACCTTCCCCTGAATCCCAAGTCTATATCACAGTGGTAGCTGATGGATACTGTGACTGCTTAAAAAGTGGCTGAGTTCACAGTGTGGCATGTAATCTGAAGTCTGTTGACTAAGTTAATAGGTAGTGCTATAAACAGATGAGTCTGTGGAAAATCTGTATTGCTGAACAGCTGTTCTCACTGTAGTAAATCACACTTGAGGTGCAGTCCAGAGCATAAAGTAATTCTGCACTTCAGAAACTTTAAAGCCTTATTTCCTTTCTTGTGTTTTAGTATTTTCAATGTTTTCTAACTTTACAAGATCATCTTAGAAAAATTCTGGAAAATAAACTACAGAAGAGAGATTATCTAGATAAATGACTATTCTCTTGATGAAATATGGTGACTGTGTAGCTCAACTAGGAAACAAATAGGAAAAATGGCATGTTAGATTTATGCCTGCTTGTCAGAAAATTTGGTGCAGCTTAGTGAGTGCTAACATGGAAGCTTCTGAGATGTGTTAGATAAATATGTAACTGGTTAAGGAGGCAGTATTTGTTTTTTCAAGCACTTTCATAAGACAAATAACCTTTTGAAAGCAATTAATATTCAAAATGGCTCATGTTTAGGAATTTCTAGTTCTAAAAGTGTGGGCTCCATCCTCAGGGGCTGTGAAGTACTGCAGGAGTCACTTCTGGACAGGGTACACTGCTGTCTAGTGAGCTCAAGTTTTAATTAAGTAAATCCTCAACTGCTTCAGTACATGTGTAATGAAGATATTTGTCAGCATTTTCAATCTGAAACATTAGCTTTGAGAGTGAAAAACTCCAAACACTTCAGTAGATAGGGAGACAGAACGTGTAAAAGTCCTTGTAATTGGACAGTTATTGCAAAGTGATTAACTTGTGGAAGTCCACATTTCAGATTCTCTCTCAATAATGCTTCAAGAGCCAAAAAGCTGCACTCTAATCAGAAAGACTTTGAAATTATTTTGTATACGTTTTCATGCTACTGCTTTTAGGCTTTGTGTCGCTTTCTGTAGTTTCTCACATGGAAACATTTTGTGGAAGTACTAAATTAGACTATGTAAAGCCTTCAGAAGGAAGATGACTTCTACTTTAAAGGTTCAGTATGATTGGGGTTTTGCTTGTTGGTTTTTGCTTGAAAACTGTTGCTACCTTTACTGATAATAGTAGTGTTGGTCTCAGCTGTAGGATGCTGGAGAACTGAAGTTTATTTTCTTAACAGTCTGGTTAACTGTCTGTCTTGCTTGCAGCTCTGGCAAGTTTGGGGTATGAGAAGACCTGTGTTTTGTTCAACTGTGGAGCATTGGCAAGCCAGATTGCAGCAGAACAGAATCTGGATAATGATGAAGGGCTAAAAGCTGCAGCTAAGCACTATCAGGTACAGAGGCTCCCTGCTGCTGCTTGTGGATTCAGAATTTGTATTCTTAAAACATCAAATAAGTATCTCTCAATTTTAAAACTATTAAAAAAAAAAAAGTATATATATTTTATAGTTTTAAAATTTTATATATATAAATATATATATAAAAATATATATGTACATATTTTCCTGCTCTTAATTACAAAGATGGATTTGCTGTGTACCTGGTCTTGTCTCATATTTATTTACCAGATTTGGAGGATCTAATTCTATACAGTTCCCCATACTCCTTCCCTCAATCCAGTTGGTAACTAATAACGTTTGGCTTAAGATTTAAAAATTTTGGCTAGTATAAATTTTAGTCTTCACAAGTTATACAGTAGTAATCTTTCTTCTTTCTGGAATGCTTTACAATATTAGGCTGTTAGGTGTTACCAAGATACCATTATTTATAGTCTGCCATGGTAAGTGTCTCAGTAGAAGTGGCTGCAAGAACAAGAGGTCACAAGGAGTTGTTTTTAGTGGCTAAACAATAAATGGGAGACCATACACCAAGGAAACTTTTTTTTATATTCTTATGTGTATTATGTTTGTAAAAGAGAAAATCTGTATGAAAAATTGAATGATAATACATTGTTTTGTTTTACTTAGTTTGCTAGTGGTGCTTTTCAACACATTAAAGACACAGTTTTGTCAGCCTTGAATCGAGAACCTACAGTGGACATCTCTCCGGACACAGTTGGGACTCTCAGTCTTATTATGCTGGCTCAAGCCCAAGAAGTCTTTTTTTTGAAAGCGACAAGAGGTACATTTTAGGCTTCTATGTTTAAATGCACATTACCCTTCCACAAAAACTTAGAAGTGTTTTGAGTTACTAAGAGCCTGTAAAGGGCCTTTCAGAAGTTTTTGTTAGCCTTTACTGATTCTCCCCATGCTCCTTGCAGGTCATGAAACACAAATTATAGATGTCCCTTAAGAATTTGTCTAAGGTTCACCTGACAGTGCAGTTCTACTGGCTGCCTTTTTATGTCCAAAACCATTAGGCTTCATCTTTACAAAGGATTTTGCTGGATTATATTTTTTCCATTCCCCCCTTAAGAGCAAAAGACATTCTCTTAAAAACTGGAAACGGTGCGTAAGGGGTTTTGCAAATACTCCCCTCCTCATCTGTCCAGATAGTGATTTAATGAGAATTTAGAAAGAAATGGCTGTGCTAGGAAACAAAGGAAATTTCCTAAGAGTTTGAGGGAAACAAATTTGGTTTGGTTGCTCGTACTTTTAACAGAGGAACTCTTTGACCACATCTGACTCTTAGAATGCCCGGTTGATCTTGAAAAGTGAAATTCTGCAGGTCAATCAGAAATTATTTTCCTAGTTGTTCAAGGTTGATTGTGAAATACTCATTCATACTCTGGATATCTTAATATAACTGTTAGAGAACTTACACTTCAAAGAATTTTTCTTTGGAATGGTGCTATCTTTGATACAAAATCTCTTACTCTTGCTATTCTGCTCTTCTCTCTGTGTTCAGATAAAGTTGTGCATCTAGAAGTTACAGATATCTAAAAGTAGAACTAAGGACATAGAGGTCATGTGGGATAGCCCACAAATGGCTCTCTCTCCTGACATAATTCAGAATGCATTGAAGGAAGACGTTGGTTATCTTAACTGGGATGTTCCTTGTCTTCACAGGGAAGTGAAGACCAGAAAAGTCTTGTAGCCTTTCTGCCTTTAGGAGAATCTCAACAAGAAACCATTGTCCTTCAGCCAACTGATGAATTAGGGCTGTGCTTTATCATGCTGGTAGCAGTATTTTAGTCTGGCTATTTGGACATTGCTTTGAAATAAATTTGTGTAACAAATACCTGAAATGTTTCCTTCAGGAATGGAGCAGGTGCTTCCCTCATTTTTGCCTGACAAACAGATTGTAAATTCTTGATTTCTTCTTTTCCAAAATGTAAAAAGACAAAGCAGGGCTTATCCAAACCCCAGGTGTGCCCAGTGAACTGAAGATTTTTGTGATTACTCCTAAGACCACAAGTCTGACAGTGTTTGAAGGACAATAAGGTTAATAATCATCTGATTATGATGGCTGGAGATTTTGCTGCATTTAGAGGTTCTTTTCCCTGGTGGGAAAGACATTTGTGAAACATCATGTTTGACAACATGATTAACTTCAAAAACCTATTTCTCAAGTGCAGACCCTTCAAAGTTAGATCTCAAAACTGAAATTAAACTTCTTGCTGCGTTGACTGTTTACCTTACTTGGAATTTTCTGCTTTTTCTCTCATGTGAGACAGTTCATTTATGAGCTTACCAGCTATGATGGTATTTCTGATAGAACTCAGTTTATTTAGAAATGGAAAGAAATTGGAAGTGTTTGGCAAAAGCCCAATTGGTCAGTCAAATCTAAATCCATTACATAGCTACAGATAAGTTCTTTAATTTCTGAGCCTTTCTTAATGTTTTCTTTAAGTGTCTTTAAGTCTGCCCGTGTTTGCCCTTCTGAATCAAGGCTTACATTGTAGCTGCAGTATTTTAAAGATACGTGAGTAAAAACTGAAGTTTCTGCTGATGGAAGATGTGTTCTGAGTTGTCTGCATGGACAAATGAGTCTCTTAAAATTTTCTTTGTTCATGGAAATGTAGTTAATATGCCATTATTTTTTCTCAATTCTCAAGCTGTATGAAGGGAGACTTAACTGCTGCATACTTGGTGGGGCTAGAAAGAAAAGTTATTTAGATGTTGTGTGGTTTTGTTTTATTAAGTATTTAGTGCACCAGACAGGGAAGTTCTGGCAAAGAAGTAAGGTGATAGATCTGTTGAGCTCCTTTCTCCCAGTTTGTCATGTAAATCCTGTTCCACAGTGTCAAGATCTTTCTGGCATACCTTAAACATGTTTACCTCATAGAATCTAAATATATTACATCACAGCTCATGTCTGAAATGTTGTAGATAGATATGTGAATATGCTGGTGAGTAGACCACTTGGGAATTCTTTTGGTTGAATTTTGGCAGTTAAGCATGCTCTGCAGAATTCTTAATCTTGTCATAGTCCACAGTCATGCTTATCAGTATGGCCTAAGGGTCACTGAGCCAGAGGGTGCCTGCTTGTAGGGGCAGCTGTTCAGAGTGGACAGCCAGTGTTTGTACTGATTGCCTGCCTTCTCTTGGAAGGTTGAATTGCTAGTGCAGGCCAGAGGTTATCTTTATCTCCTTTGTAGAAGGAGATAAAGAGAGTTGCAGAACATTCCTATTCCAGCAGTTTTGGCTTCAGGAACAGGGTGAGGATGTGAGGCATGGAATGCCACTGCAGATAGGCACATACAGCTCTGATAGGAAGTGGTGGATATGACTTTGGGGAGCTGTGGTTATTTATGTCTAGGAATAGTGTTTCTAGATTTGCTAGAAGTCTGCAATGGTGCAGACTGCAGTGGAAAGGACCAGTCCATTCTCTTCTGTTGCATGTTTGCAGAGTCCTGACATGGAACTGGGTTAGGAACAGATCCTGCTGCAAAGAAAATCTATTTTGCTAACTAGATTTCAGCTAAATTCTTTGACTATGGCTGCAGAAGTGCTCCAGCACAAGGAAGGGCTGGGAGCAAGCTACAAGAGTTATGAGTGGGATTGTTGTGGCTTTTATTAGCAGCTTGCCATTAGTTTGAGGTAAAGCATTACTCTTAATCCTGCATAAATGCTTGCAGCTGCCTAAAGATTTCTAGTACAACTGACTAAACCTTTGGTGTCATGATTGAAGTACAAATTCTGGAAACTGCTGCTGGATGTCAAGAGAGAATGGGATCCCACCTTTGAGCTGTAATGTAAAGCTGTACCCTTAAAATGCAGTTATTGCTGTTTGAAGATGTAATAATAACCTGTTCAGCTGTAAAAACTGATGATGATCTTCCTTGTTCTTTGTTTTTTCTCCTCCTCCCCCCAGATAAAATGAAAGATGGTATCATAGCTAAACTAGCAAATCAAGCTGCAGATTACTATGGTGATGCTTACAAACAGTGTCAGTATAAAGACACTTTGCCCAAGGTTAGTAACTCATGGGAGTAATGTGGGATCTGTTGTTATTGTGAATAACTTACTGTTTACAGTGTACTTAATGAAACACTCTTAAAATATATCCTCAAGAAAAGCTGCCATATTGCTACTTTTAAGGGAAATGAACCTGTAATTTGAAAAACAGTGGAGAATCTAGGGGCCACAAGAGTGTGGGGTTTTTTAAATAAATAAAATCTTATTACATGACGTGTGTTTATTTGTAATGCGTTTCATTAAAGTGAACTGGAAATGTTTATGGTGTTATTTAGGGTACATTCTTAGAACTTAATGCCTTACTAAATCTGTTTTCAGACTAACTTTCTATTTGGGCTTAATTGGCTTCTAGTCTAAGTGTTTTCATGTGAAATTTGCTCTCATGTTGAGTACAGCATGAATACAGAGGTACTGTTCAGTTACCTGTTAGTGAAAAATATGACTGGAAGTCAGTGTGTGTCCTCTGTCCTTCTGCCTGCCTTCTCTTGCACTACCCCAAAACAATCTTGATACTTGTAAAATATCCCAATTTAATCTTGACTGTTCATTTGAATACTGCTTGTTTTAGAAGAGATAGAAAGGTCTCTTTTTTTCATGTTCTTTGGATGTTTCTCACATAGGTGTTATGTTCATGATTTTTGACAGGCAGTGAGTTATAACAGCCATTGCTTTCTCTTTTGTTGATGTGTACCTTTCTAAGCTGTAACTCTGCTCTTCGTTCCAGTTGCAAAGTAATCTGTCAATTGATTATTTGAAAGAACATAATGAGGTTTGCTGGTTAATACCAGCTCTGAGAACAGTGACATGTTTAGGAGTGTGACTTGGAGGTTGATTGGATATGTTGGAACTCCAGTTGCAAGGCCTCCCAGAGAGCTTTGTCTACCAAATTTACCCTTTTTTGATTTTATTTTTTCATCTCTGGGGCAGCAGCAAGTTTGCACAAATGTGAAGAACCAGGTCTTTGTATACTGAGGTCTTTAAAACATCACTCTGGTTTTCCAGTGCTCCTTGATTTAAGAAATAAAACAGTAAGGCCAAATCCTTGATCTAAGAACATGTGTGTACTGTGGGCTGCAGCATAATGTTTCCTTCATGTCTGGGTTGGTACTCCTGCAAAGATAAGTGGCTTTATATAAAGTCTAGAAATAATTTTTAAATTGCTTTCCATGTCAGTAGTTACTGGTGTTTGTTTTCTTTCCTTTCATAATTGTAGCTGCTTTCTTGATAGGCCTGCTGCTGTTCAAAGTGTATTTACTTTGTTTAATTAAGAAACAATCAAAACAGAAACCCCTTGGAAGACCTATCTTTCCACCCATCTCCATTTCTTAAGAACACTGTCTTGGCTTTGTCTTGGGGGTATTTGGGTGTGTTCTTGCAGCTGTCCTTTCTAATACATGCATGCATTTCTAATCTTTGAAGTAAATGTTGTGACTTCATGGCTTGAATTGAAATTGTAGTTCATCTGAAATAATGGACACTAAGAATTTTGCAGCAGCTGATAAAAAAAATATTCAATCCATGCAAAGTCACATGGTCTCTGACATTTACCTCTAATGTTTTAACCTATCTAAACCATTAATTGGGTGATTCTAATTTCCTTTTCTTCTTCCTTTTTCTTCCTGCATCCCATGTTGTCTGTGGTGGTTAATGTGGTTGGACTTTGCCCTGGTCAGTATTTTTATTTCCAGGAGGTGTTTCCTGTTCTGGCTGCAAAGCACTGCATTATGCAGGCCAATGCAGAATATCATCAATCTATCCTGGCAAAACAACAGAAGAAATTTGGTGAAGAAATTGGGAGGTTACAGGTAGGTAACTTTCTTATCTGAAAAACGTGGAATAACTTTAAATCCTGAAAAGCCAGCTCAGAGTTCTGAAATCCAAATAACTAAGAACTAAACATATTCAGAAATTACTGAGCATGTTTATCACATGAATTTTTATCAGCTGCAGAGATGGAAAGTCTCTAACTTTTATAAAGATGTGTTCTAATGATTTTTGAGCAAATTTATACTGCCTGACATGTTAAATCTGTATCTTTGCATTTATATAGGCTTCCTGTCTCTGTGTAGCGAATATGACAGATTTGTTATAAATTTTCCTATTTAATGTTATTAAAAATCCCCAAACATTGAAATTCTACCTGATCTATACCTACCTCTTCTACTGCTAGCCTGCTTTAAATCTGCATAATTTTCAAAAATCAGACAAACTGTTCTCTTTTTAGTCTTTATAGCTTTTTTTGCTTGTATCTGGTTTCTAGAGGGACTCAGATAAAGATATTGTGATGAGTAAAGTCTTCTCATGTTTAATGCACAATAGAGAAAAAAGATGGTTAAAATTAAGTAATTCCTTCATGTCCCCTGATCCTTTGGAAAATGAATTTGTGAAGTGCTGCTTCAGCTTATTTGTAAAGATCCGTGTGCTCTGTGTGTCTGTTGGTATGCTGGAGAGTTGACAGACTTACATAAGTGGACATTTTGAAAGTTACCATTATACATTTATCAACTTCATGCAGGATGGAGCTTGAAATTTTTTTTGTATGCTTGTATGACAATGAAGTTCCTATAATTTCTAGTAACAAATTGTTATTACTCCATTACTAGGTGATAGATGAAGCTGTATCTGTTGCTTATTCTTGAGTTTTGAATCTGCCTAGCAGACCTCCTTTCCTAGGACTCTTCCATAATAAGATATTAATACTTTTTTTTTTAAATTTACCTATGACAAGCTGAGCTATATCAAATTTGCTCTCATTAAGTTGTATAGTAAATTATCTTGTGTCTATGATTTTTCCTTGTGTTGTGTTGCAAGAAATACCCCTTCATGCTGAATAGTAAGGTTGGGGGAGGTTGGTTGTTTGTTTTTTGGTTGATTGAGGGATTATTTTTAGTGAAATCTGAGGGGAAATACTCTCTCATTACTCATTTTAGTACTGCTTCTGGTTTGACATGTAGTCAGAATTTAAAATCCTGCGTTGTGTTATTTAATACACTTAGTAAGTTAAAACTGTATCCTGTTCTCCACAATACTTAAAATCCTGCTTCCATAACTAATCTAAGTTAGAGAGGTTTAGAGGCTTTTTGTTGAGTTTTTGAAAAATTCAGTTGTTGTAAAGTAATGTCTCTTTTATATTTCCCGTTTTAAAAGGTAGAATAATAATGGATTAAATGGAGTGGTGGGGGAGAGATGAATGTAAATTCTTCCAAATTAAAGTGTATATATAGAATCACAGAATATGCTGAGTTGGAAGGAATCCATCAGGATCACAGAGTCCAGCTCCTTGCCCTGCACAGGACAACCCAAGGGTCACACCTCGTGCCTGAGAGCGTTGTACAAAAGCTTCTTGAGCTCTGTCAGGCTTCATGCTGTGTGACTGCTTCCCTGGGGAGCCTGTTCTGGTGCCCATCCACCCTCTGGGTGAAAAACCCTTTCCTGCTATCCAACCTAAACCTCTCCTGACTAAACTTTAGGCCTTTCCCTCATGTCTGTCACTGAGGTCAGGAGAGTGAAGAGATCAGTGCCTGCCCCTCCTCTTCCCCTAGTGAGGATGTTGAAGACCACAATGAGATTTCCCTTCTGGACCCTTCATCATCCTCATGGCTCTCCATTGGACAGTCTCTAATAGATTTATGTCTTTTTTATATATGTTTTAATGCTGTTTCTTCTCTCATTTTCTGTTTCTGGCCAATACTATTTAGACTGTAGCATTGTATCAAACCCAAACTACTGTTGGGTGATCTATGGAATCACAATGGAAAGTGGCAAAAAATCTCTGCAAACTTCAAATGCAGTTCACTTCTGACATTGCTCATGTTCCACTTCACAATCACAAGAAGTTTGACTTTTTGAATTGTGAGTTTATGTAAATCTCAACTGAAATGCATCTTAGTATTTTCTTTTTGCACATTCACAACATAAATGTGAATGAAGTGTAGGTATGAAAACCATATTGGCTGAGCGGACAGGAATGAAAACATAGCAGACCTTTTGTAGCTTCTGAGCTAACAGATGTGAAAAGCAGGATTCTGGTGCTTTCCAGCAAGGCTTCAGAAACAATTTGCAGTACCTGCAGAAGCAAGCAAGGGTTTTATGAAACAACATGTAAATAATGTGGTGGCATTTGGCTTGTTTTGTGAATGGATGATTGAGGTGTTACTGCCTCTAACTCATGACCACTTATTTTGGATTTTAGGGAGTAATTGTGAGGCTGTTGTGAGCTATTAACTTGATTACATTTTTTGTTTATTTGTTTTGAGCTTTTTCCTAATGAGCTATTTTAATGAGTAAAATAGTTACTTTTTGGTATGTTAGTAGAGGAAATATTTTCTGAAGGGAGTAATAAGATTGATCTTACATAGTATTTACTTGGCTAACTGGAAAGCTCATCTGTTTTCTTAAGAATATATGAAAGGGAGAAAGAAAAGTTATGATTTTAACTGTATTTAAATCTTTTTTTAGCATGCAGCAGACTTAGTGAAAACAGTGGCATCTCGCTATGATGAATATATAAATGTGAAAGATCTGGTTGACAAAATCAACCGTGCGCTTGCAGCTGCCAAAAAAGACAACGACTTCATTTACCATGACCGGGTTCCTGACCTGAAGGATTTGGAGTCCATTGGAAAAGCCAGTCTTGTGAAGGCTACTCCAGTTGTTGTTCCACTCAGTCAGAAATTCACTGGTAAGCAAAGTGTGTGGAGTGTACAAGATAATTGTTACCTTGTGAAATACATGGCCAACAAAGTTTGTTTGTACCATGCAAAAACAAACATTGACTTTTTGTATTGTATTGTGTACAGTAGTGTTCTTCAAACTGCTGTTTTTCTTCTCCAGTTGTTGTTTTTCTTGATGATAAGTGTAATAAAGCACAGGTTGAAAATTCTTACCTGAAATATACAGTTGTCTTAAAGATTTTTCTCAGATTTTCTCAGCAATTGTGTTTTCTGTATTAAGCCAATCTTTTTAATTTCAGAAGGAACAGTACTACAGGGGACAGTATCAAGTTGTACAATATTAGCTAACCTAGTTGCTGGTCCCCCATAAAGTTGAAAAATTTCAGTTTGTTGACTGTACAGACCAGTTGTGAAAAAATTCTCTCCTCCCTTTCTCATCTTTTTCCTTTAAAGAAGGAAATGTAGAAGTGAAACATGAAGGAAAGTAATTTGTAAACCTACAGTTGGTTTAATGATATTGTCTTTAATTTATTTTTAACTCAATTTCAGCCTTAAAAACTGAAATGTAGAGGCCTGTAAAAATAGATTTTTGTTTTTAAGACATCGTGGGGAGTAGGAGGAGAGTATCTTAAACTGTTTAGGTCAGCCTCTGTCGTACAACCTGTACAAAATAGCTGGGAAGATACTTGTGTCCTTCATAGTGCAGCTTGTGTAATTTATACTACTTTAATTGCAGACCTGTTTGAGAAGATGGTTCCATTGCAAGTGCAGCAATCTGTGAGTGTTTATAACCAGAGGAAGGCAGATCTGGTAAACAGGTCAATAGCCCAGATGAGAGAAGCCACAAATCTGGCCAATGGGTAAGAATGGCTTCTTGTTAAGCTTCTCAGAGGGGTTGTGAATGGCCTGTAAGCCCTGGTTGCCTTGCAGCCTGCAGATATCCAGATTATAGCAGTGTTTTTTCATTACTGTATGGTAGGCTGGCAAACTTAAGCCATAGCAGGGGGATTTAGAACTACTACTCTGTAGGTGTTAAAACTGAAAGCTTATTAAGAATAAGTAGTATTTATTTATCTTTCCTCATTTTTTGGCAGTCCAGCACTGGCTCAGAAAAAGTTCCAGCACCATTAGTCTAGAAGGATTTTCATATTCCAGTGGTCAGTTTGGTAGTAACAGGGACTCAATAAATGATATTAAAAAAAAAATTTTTTAGAATAAATAATAATAAAAAAATGTACCAAGCTGAGAGATAGCAATGTAACTTAAAGAAGTCGTTTCTTTTCTCTACCCGACAGTCACTACTTCAAATGTGTGCCATATTTTGTAAGTGTTAAAAGACCAGGATTTCTTTAGCTTTTTAACAGCTTTGAAACGTATTTTTAGTGAGGTGTACACAGGAATAAATTCAGTGTTTTCAGTTTGAGGTTTCAGTTCAGGAGTACATTACACTCAGTTTCCATTATAATTGACTGTGTTATTGTTTGTTTGGATAGCAGTGTTATTTTCAGGATAAAACTGCAGCCAAGTTGTTAATGTAACACGTTGACTTTTTCAGTGTGTTGGCTTCCCTCAATCTCCCTGCTGCTATCGAAGATGTGTCTGGCGATACGGTTCCTCAGTCTATTCTGAACAAGTCAAAGTCTGTGATTGAACAGGGGGGAATTCAGACTGTTGATCAGCTGATCAAAGATCTGCCTGAACTGCTGCAGAGGAACAAAGAAATTTTAGATGAAGTAAGCCCAGAACCCACTATTGTGGTGGTTTGACCACATTATCATTGGGGCAGTTCAAACCACGACAACTATACTAAAACCTTCTTAAACAAAACATCACCACCGCATATTTCTTATTAAATGAGAATAGAAAAATCACACAGTTATTCAGATGCTTGTAACTTTAATAGCACTTCGAAAATATGCTATTTAAGTGTTCAACTGATAGAAAAACTGTGCTGTCACACGTGGATCTTTCCTTACAAATACTTTCTTTTTAAAATCGTTGGTGGAGAGAGGGAAGCATTGGGAAAATATCCTCAAGAAATTTGGGTGATTTGTCCCTTTCATGTCTGTTTTTTATTTGTCAAATGAAATTTATAAAGGATGTATAAGCGTTTTTTGTTTTCTGCACTAGCTGCATATTTTGAAGCTATTTTATGTTTGAAGCAGCTTATAATGCATGTAACATTTTACTCTTGCAGTCTCTGAGATTATTAGATGAAGAAGAAAGTACAGACAATGACCTGCGAACGAAATTCAAAGAGCGCTGGCAGAGAACGCCATCCAATGACCTCTATAAACCTTTGAGAGCAGGTAAAGTTCATGTTTCATTCTCTGGGTTCTGGGGATCCTCTAAAGATGTCCATAGTGTACATTAAAGTAGATTTCAGTGCTCTGATATTCTCTTTGAATATACAAATTTCAGTTTGAGAGAGGTTATGCCAAAGTATCCTTATTGCAGTCCTGCACTGTGGTTTGGAGCTGAGGGAGGATGAGACAGCAGGGAATTTGTTGCTGCTTTTGCACCCTTGGTGTTTACGTGCATGCTAAAGTTTCAGAAAGCAAATGTAATGAAAAATGGCTGCCCTCCTAAGGATCTAGTTGCAATTACTGCTTAAATGTATTTTAAATGTCTTTAATGTGTTTTTCTTCATATATTAACATTTTTTAAAATTTTCCCTCAATGTGTTCTTGTCTCTTTAATTTGGTGTTTTGTTATGTTTTTTTTGTCCCCTGGACTTAGTCAAACTGCTTAAGACCATCACTACAGCAAGTTTCCTGTGTGCCTAATTTGTGTTGTTTTTTGAAGCTAACAAGGGCTGATACCACTGCCTTAGTTTTGCAAAGTTACAGAGGTTTGAATCTGCAGGGTAGCTCAAACCAGTGTTCATTCTTATACCTTTGTATGCTTCACCGGAGAATTAATAGAGGTGCCTAGTTTATTCACTATTTAAAACATAACTTAGAAGCTTAATTTTTTTTATTTAAGTCTTAATAAATAACTTCACAATGCGCAGGCTCATAAAAATGTATGAAGACTTGCTGAAAAGCAAAAAACTGCTCAGGTGCAAGACTTGGCTAAAACAGCCTTGTTTTCCTCCCACCCCCAGAGGGAGCCAATTACCGTGAGATTTTGAACAAGGCCGTGCAGGCAGATGGGCAGGTGAAGGAGCGCTACCAGACCCACCGGGATACGATCGCGCTGCTGTGCAAGCCAGAGGCGGAGCTCAACGCAGCCATTCCTTCTGCCAACCCAGCAAAAACCTTACAGGGAAGTGAGGTAAAGCACTGAAATTTGTCTCTATTTTGAATAGAAGTGCTGTTCGTCTGATGAAGTAAATTTACATTAGTTGGTGTGGAAGCTGATCCTTAGCTGTCCTTCTTACTGTCTCAGTTGATACAAGAGGTAACTAACATTTGGAAAAGAGTTGTCTTCATGTTTAAAATCTTCTTGAGTATCTTTTGTTACATGTAATGTGAACAAGGTCAATCGCCATGGACAGCAAGACCGGTTGACTATTGGAAAAGGAGCAGTCTGATGAATATTTTTATTATGTAGGGAAGTGGGATGTAGTGCTCAGGTTCTTGGGACAACATAAGACATGGGTCAGTATTTTAAAGTATTAGGCATTACACCAGTTTGCTTTTCAAGAAATTAATGGTTCATCTACAGCAATATTCTTATTTTTCTCATAGAAATTATTGAAGGCAGCGGGTTTTGCTGCCATCTTAGAATATCCTATTGGAAGGTATCTCGTCAGCTTAAAAAAAAATCAAACATTTTGCAGTAATTCAGTATTGTTAGTGCAAGCAAACCTGTAGAGGAGAATACAGATTGAGAAATGCTTGAAGATCTTTGTTTGGTCATACTTTGTCCTGTGTTGTCACCTTAAGCACATTCATAAACAGATACTCATGCAGAAGTGTTGCCAGCATCAGTGAGGACACGTGCAAGAACCAAAAAAGTTGTTACTAGATTATACTTCCCCAAGAGTTCCTCTAAACCTGCTAACTAAGGACATTTATATTGCCTAGGTTGTTAATGTCTTAAAAACTTTGCTGGCCAATCTGGATGAAGTTAAAAAGGAGAGAGAACAACTGGAAAATGACCTGAAATCTGTAAATTTTGACATGACAAGCAAATTCCTGACTGCACTTGCGCAGGATGGTGCTATAAATGAGGAGGCCATCTCTGTGACAGAATTGGACAGAATTTATGGAAGTTACACACAGAAAGTGCAGGAGTCCTTAAAAAAGCAGGAAGAACTTCTCAAAAACATTCAGGTACAACCCTTTGCATGTTTTGCTTCCTCTTAAGAGCAATGATACTTCTGCCTTTCTGGTGCTTTAGAAATCTCACTTTTTCTCCTCTGTTTTGCTTGTTATTTTGTCATATGCCAGTTGATACCCCTTTACTCCTTGATCACTAAAAAATACAGAAATATATTTGTGTTAACTGGAAAGAAATGTGGATTTTTAGCAGACTCTCCCAGCGTCAGTTCTCTTGGACATTTCCTTGGCACAGTTATGCAGATGGTTTTGTCCTTGAAAGAAGCTTAAGTAGTATGTTAAGAAGTTTTTGGATTTGTTTTGTTTTTCCCCTCGTTCCATCTTAATTCTTTCTGGGATAACAGGAGACCTGTCCTTACAGTCTAGTACAAGACAGTTAGGGTCTCTGAAGTACATTTTGGTTTATTCCTAATTGCTCCTTACAACGTGCTTGACTTTCAGTATGTGCAAAGTTCATTGAAATAAAACTTAATAGAATTTCCCAAAATTTATTTATAAATTCAGTCTTAATTTGTCAGTAACACTAGAGACAGGTGCCTGAAACATCTGGCAAAAGGGAAGTCTTAGAGCTTGGAGAAATGACAATAGCAGCTTGAGTAATGGTGAAGACTTTTTCCAATAGGGAAAAAATTGTTTTTAAATGACTATATACACTATGTTTATCAAGGATTTTATATTTGGATTTTTTTAGCACAATATACTTAAAAATATTGATGGATATTACTTTTATGTTTGAATGTCCTGACATTCCAGTTTGTTGGAATTTCTGGCAGCTGAAATAGTCTTTTTAAGTTGGCCTGTTTATTTTCCTGGGAGAAACAAGTTGTAAGTAGGTGATTCTTCTGTAAGTTTGCCTCTTCCCTGTCCTTTTAATAGCTTGCCAGTGTCAACCAAATTTAAAGTAATGCTTCTTAAAAATACTGACTTTCAGTAGGATTTTATGAATATCAATGAATATCAAGGTAGTACAGGAGAGAGCTTAATTAGTATAGCCTTGGAAAGACACTGCAGGATGAGCTTGATAATTATTAAAGGCAGCCCATAACAGAACAGGTAATTAACTGATATCTACTGCCAGTGAGTTAACATATGTATGGTTCTGAAATATACTTTATGATAGTCACTGTGCTTGGCAGATAGCAAATATGGAAATACAGTGTGTGGATGGAAGGTGAGGAAAAGCAGATATTGGGGAAAACAGGTAGAAGTAATGAGTAAGAGCAAAAAGAAAATGAAACATACAGAATCTTACATGGAACTAGCTTGCATTATTTGCACTGTTTATTTGTTCTCTTCTTTTAAGAATGCTCATCAAGATTTTTCAAAGATGAAACAATCAAACAATGAATCTAATTTAAGAGAAGAAGTCCTGAAGAACTTAGCTGTAGCAAATGACAACTTTGTGGAACTTGTAGCCAATTTAAAAGAAGGCACAAAGGTATGGTAATGCTTAAAAGATTGAAAGGACTTTTTTTTATTAATACAATGAGACGTGAATCAAAATCATAATAAACTCTGCAGACATGCTGGCTGAGACATGCATTTTTGAAGATTTTACTACTGAAGCAAGGACAGCAAGTTGCTTGAATTTTGATTGTTTCAAGAGCTGTGAAATGCTTCTTTGTTCCTGTCTGAAAAGTAAGCTTTTCTGAGCAATAGGATAAATTGTTAAGTACAGCTTAGCGGATCATGCTGGAGCACCCAGATGAGCCATTTTATCTGAGAAATTCTTTCATCTGTTCTCCCATAGTATTTAATCACTTTATCAAATGTATATTTTATAAGTTGTTACTACATGCATGAAAAATGATAAAGAGATCTGTATTTAGCTTGCTTTTTTTAATCTGGGCTACTGGAAGGTGTCTTACTGCTTTTATATTAAGTATTTTTTTCTGGTTTGTTGATAGCTCATTAGAGGGGGAAAAAATCCAACCTCTGAGATATCTGTAAAAATGAAATGCACAGAACTAACTGAGACCAATAAAATTAAAATAAAAATAAACAGTTACCCTTTACAAAACTAAATAGCTCATCACCAGAAGTGATCTAGTTTTGCCCTGATTTTAGTACTTTTTTTAGTTGTCTGAAACTGTTCTCATATTTACACACACACACACACACACACACAAACCCCCACAAAATTCTGTGATATTACAGGGGTGGGTAGCAACAGCTGATTAATTTTGGTTTTGAAAAGCTTAATAGAATGTGGTGCAAACTTCATTGGAATAGCAGGTTCTGGGCACTGTAATAACACAACACCTAGAACTGGATCAATCTGTAGAAGTATTTAATGGAGTCTGAAAGTATTAATTAAGCGTATTGTGTTTTTCGTTTTCCTCACTAGTTTTACAATGAGCTGACAGAACTCCTGCTGAAATTCCAGAACAAGTGCAGTGACATTGTCTTTGCTCGCAAGACTGAAAGAGATGAACTGCTCAAGTAAGATTTCAGTGTTTTGTTTAAGCATTGCAGAAATGGTTAAATATTTATCAGAAATTTATCTTTGGGGACATGTTTATTATGGTACTTGATGAAATGAGAGTCTTAGCACACCTGTTCCTCCATCACCTCTTCTTTGCTTTAATGCTAGTTCCACTCTCCCATCCCCTAGGAAAGTGATAGGAGAAATAAATGGAAGAATCTACTTTGAAGTCTGCTCTGCTGTTCTTCTGTGCAGTTCGACATGAATCTTCTTAATGTTATGATTCTACTCTTGCTTCTTTTTGGCATGCATTTGTTAGTCATTTTATTCTTCCCTTTGAAGAACTCCTGATTTCTACACCCTGCTCCTGCTGTCAGTTTAGTTTGAGAAATTAGACAGATGCTTCATCATATGATTGCCTTCCATGTGTCCAGTGTGATGAGGAAAAAACATCAGTATTCCACTTCTGCACTGTAGTCTGATCTGGTCTCATACTTTATCATTGTTTAGATATGGAGGCTGCCTGCACTGCTGGGGAGAGGAGCAGATTTTGTCCCTCATGTGGGAAGAGTGACTGATGTGGTCATTGTCCCCCACATGAGATCAGACCTAGTATAGTATGTTTCAGATTTGATTTTTAGGTTCTTTTCTTAAGAGGAAAGCATAATTGAAAAGGTTTGCCTTTTGATCAGTGTTCTTTAGTAAAGCATATAACCTTTTATAAGAAACAATTTTAGTTAGAATTTAGTTGTTACTAAAATTTTGGTTGGTGAAACTGCAGTTGTTCTGTGCACTTGCCATGTTGCAAATGGGATGCTCAGCCCTCCATTTTTATCTTTCCTAACTTGATCCTTTGTAGAACTGTTCTTCATTTGGGCATTGTGCTTGTAAACAGTTTCTTAGTTACAACCCCTTCTGCCTCCATTTGGCTTCCTACAATCATGTAGTTTGGAAGCTGTTAGGCTGCCTAGCCAAGGCAGAGGTCTGAATATCCCCCATCTCTAATATGTTTGTGTTCAGTGTGAAGGCTGTAGGGTTAGTGGTGATAGAACATTCAGCTGAAGTGTGCTGTGCTGTCTGTTACTGCCTCATGTTTTAACTCTTTGCACACATCAAACCCAGTCACAGTGAGGGGCAGTGAGCAGATCAGGGATATTTGTAGTATACTTCTACAAAGTGTTTCTCAGTGTACCCAACACAGAGTTTGAGGGAATAAAACGTATGTTTTGCCTCTTCCCACTGCCCCCTTCCCTCTCAACTACAATAAAAATACTGGTTGTGGACTGCATCTTAGTGAAAATACATTTGTTTAGGTAATTTCTCACTTAGACATTCAGTGTGGGGTGTTTTTTTTTCCCCCACCATAATGACTGCCCATTGGAGGATCAGTTTTAATAGTGTTTTAAGCTTCACATTTAATGTGTTTGGTCACTTTGTGGTCAAAGTATACTTCACTGTAAATGGTACTGCTGTTCTGTAAGGCATTGGTCTGTCTTCTTAAAACCACATTGCAAATTATTACTTCCATCCCATGTGTCATCTTCTAAGATGTTAGGTTTGGGATTTTTAATTTCTGTATAATTCAGCATTGAATAATTACCCTATAACCTGCAAGAAATAGTTTGAGATAAACATGCACATATGTAACAGAACACCAAGACAGTATTTCCAGCTTTTTTGTTATCATTCCTTTTTCCTGCTGGGATAATGGTGAGGACAGTTTTCTTGGGATTTAATTTTGGTCTTATTTTTTTCTATGAAGTTTCTGCAAAAGTTGCCAATTTTATTCTCCTTCTTTGGAGCTCACCTTTGCTTGCTATTTAATAGGAGCCTGCATTTTGTTGATAGACTGTATACCTTTGTCAGTCCCCTGTCTTCTGTTTCAGGGTGCCAGCTATCAAGTTCTGGCTGTTACATACTGCTCAGCAACATTTTTACCCAAAATTGTCTGAAACTTGAGATGCTTCTGAAAGTCTCTCTGAAGAATCTGTCCAGTACCAAATATTGAGTTTTTGCTTTGAGATTTGCATTCCTTTTCATTGGAGTTTTCATGACAACCTAACTGTAAAATTATACTGTTTAATGGCAGCTTGTAGTAAAACATGACACTAAAGCCTCTTTGTATCTTACCAAAGTAACATATGTAAAGTAACTTTTCCAGATTTATTCCAAACCCAAAGGTAACAGAATAGAGAACTTGTGCTGACCTGTTTATTTTCTTTATAGTGTTGTTCTATTATATTTACTCAGATGTAAATGATATTGCAGGTTTTCATGTGCACTGGTTTGTTTTTTTTTTTAGCAGTTCTGTTACCCTTTTCCATAGGCTTGAGGTTGCCTTAGGTTCTTAGGAAGGCTTCCAAGTTGTTAAATGTTCTGACTATTCTATAATTTCTGTTCCCAAAATTTTTGGCTAATTCTGTGTTCTATACCCAGTATTGATTTAGACCATAACTACATTATTAGAAAATAATTGTAACAGTTAATCAGAAAGTTGGCTACAGTATGGTTTCTATGGCAGTGATTTGGAATCCACATTTAGTTTAAGCTAGCTCACTGATCATGGTTTAAATGCTAGATTCACTCTGTTGCATCTTTTTGGCTTAGCTTGCTGCAGTGTATAACCAACAATTCTTCAACTAAGCTGTGTGTTTGCTTGTTTTTAACAGAGATTTGCAGCAAAGCATTGCCAGGGAGCCCAGTGCTCCCTCCATTCCGCTGCCTACGTACCAGAGCACGCCAGCAGCAGGAAGTAAACCAGCGGCACCGCCCGCTCCCACTCCGGCACCAAGAACCATGGTGGTAAATACATGCTGCACAATTAGTGGGTTCCAAATATTGGGGCCATACTTAAGAACTCTAAACTGATCTGTAATTTGTATATATCCCTCCTTAATCAATTGCTGTAGTTGGAAATGTGTTGAAGTGACATAGAGGGCAAAATCTAAAGGCTTTGCAGAGAGGTCTGTTATGTACTATTCCTGTTCATAATTTATAGATTTGAAATTAAAAGCTTACTGCCTTTCAGATGCTTTGCATTATCTGTATAGACTAAATAGAATGTCTATTTAAAATAAAAATCAATTAATCATATAACCACAGCTTTTGATTCCAAGACTTCCATAAAGAAGCTCCAGCTTAATTCACTTTCTCTTGTTAGGGGACTAAACCACAGCCACCAGCACGGCCACCACCACCAGTGATTTCTGCAGCAAGCAGTTCCTCTTCTGCATTAGCACCCTCTGGAACAGCTGCAGCTCCTGCTGCTGCTCCAGCTCCTGCTCCAGGAGCCAGTGCACCTGCAGCAAGTGCTGCACCTTCACAGGCACAGGGACCACCTTACCCAACTTATCCCGGTTACCCAGGGTAAGCTATGGGAGTACCTAAGCAGAGTTTTGTTATCCTGTTATTTAAAAGCACTTTTTTTCTTGTGTGTGACATTTTAAAATTAGTTACTGTTGTTGCAGTTGATGATGTTTAGTGTTTGAGGCAAGATGACTTCTTTTTAGTTTTAATCATGTAACTCTTGTAGGAATCATTTGCTTTTGTACCTTTTGTGGGAGGGTTCATTTTAAGTTTTTACAGTTCAGCTTTTTTAAAGGAGAAGGAAAATAGGACTGCATTTCCTTAACAGTGGTTTACTGATTATTGCCAACACTTGCACAATCAGTTAGTGGTGTTTATCTCAAACATGTTGGCGTATCTCATTTTTCAAATTTTTAGCATGATATGAAGATAATGAAAAATACAGAGAAAATTCCAGTTGGGTAGTGTGCTTTCTTCTGATGCTTGTTTCCATCTTCCTGGTGTCATCACAAGGAACTGAAGGCAGCTGCTCTCTCCTTTGGTAGCAGGCTCTGCAAATGTTAAAATATGCACAATGTTATTAAACATTTGAGAATCAACTTAGATCAGTTCTAGTTCCAGCAAGTTGCCTTTACTCCACCTTCTGTCTGGACTTCCGTTCCACACATTGTAATTGTTTTCATGTTTGCTCCTTGAAAGTAACCACATTTCCTGCTGCACTCAAAGCAAAATGAAAGGAGAACGTTTGTGGAGATTGTGCGTCTTTTTGTATGTATTACTTTTGCAAATTACCATCATCAGTGTTTTACAACTCAGGTATGCTTTTTTCTTCCCCCTGCACAGGTATTGCCAGATGCCAATGCCAATGGGCTATAATCCATACATGTATGGTCAGTATAATCTGCCATATGCACCCTCACCTGTGTATCCAAACCCTGGACAACCACCATATCCGCCACCTCAACAACCTGGATACCCTTTTCCTCAACAGCCTTATTACCATCAGCAATAATGTCTCTGCAAAGAAGCTCTGATTGTTAAAATTTGGGAGAAATTGGCAATAAGTGTACTAAAACTTCCAGCTTCGGTTAGTGTACCATACTGAACTGTATGCAGCTATAACTCCTGTCTCTTGTTAACTGCTCCAAAATGTCTAGATCAGTTTTTGATTACACTAAACTCTTGGAAAGATCTACTGCAGCGGTTTAGACCCTAGACTAATGCCAGAATTCGAGCCTAATTCATTGGTCTGAGGCTGTACACTACATGTTGGTTAGACCAAAATATTTGTTTGCAAAAGTTCTATAAGTAACAGATAGGTTCAGATGAGAAAAACGAAGCAGTGTGTGCACTGGATGTGATACATTCTACAGAACCATATAGCGTTTCCTTCTATACTCTATTGGTTTGTATTTTTTTTAGTTTAGATAAAATATGCTATTTTGTCTAATAATCAAGGCCTTGTAAATCATCAGTAAAAAGAAATAAATTACTTAAGAATGGTTTAAACACTTGGCATTCTCATTACCATAAAAATGTTTTGCGTGTCTGTAGATTGTTTCATTTGTCCTTTGACTTTCATAACATAAAGAAATTCTCAAGAGTTTAGCCTTACAAGTGAATTTCCACCTCTTCTCCTTGATTCCGTATTTTTGTGACAGAATCTATAATTAACCATTTAAGTGTTGGTAGGTGAAGTCTTACCGGTAGAGTTTTCCTAGAACTTTGAAGTGTATTGGACTAAAATACATTCATTGCCATTTTGAAAGAATGGTTACTGTCATCTCCAGGATGCTATGTAAAAGAAGGGAGGTCAGGGTCTTCTTGCAGGACTGGTGAATAGTTGTTCTAACTTGTGTTCTCCAAAGATGTGTTGATGAAAAATGTGTTATGGCTCAAAATAGGGCAACTACTGATTGCGGGAGCTTTGCAGATTATGTTTTTTAAATGATTGCTTTTTTTCCCTTGAAAAAATTGATGTATTCCCTCAGGGAGCTTGTTATCAGTGGAAAAAGTTTTGTTTTTTTTTTTTTTGTGGGGGGAAAAGAAAATCTTGTAAATTAAAAGACATTGAATGTTTACTTTTGGATCCATCATCTCAAGGGATAATAACCTTGCACTGCATTTTACATAAGATACTGAAGAATCTAAGTTTGGGGTTAATGGCTTGTACCAAATATTTGCTAACCATTTTTCAGTTCTTGTTTCTTTTTTTTAGACAGGCTTGTCTAGTGAGTGACTCTCCTTTTGTTTAGCCCTTGATACGAGTTACTTGGTTCTGTGGGACAGTTAATTTTCTGAATGCTTCATACAAGATGTTCTGGCCTTACAGAATAACTATCACAGTACCTGTGTTACTTAATGTTACTCTTTTGTTTTTCTATTTAAGTGCCTGATTAAGATACCGAGGTATAGTTTAATGTAGGTGTTTAGAGATGCCAGTTATTGTAGCATCTGGGTGGAAACCTCACTGGATCATGAATATTCTTCCTCATAAAGAAAGCAGCATTAGCATCCACATGAGCTCCTTTCTTTCTGTCTCAAGTTCCTCTTGCTGTGTGATCATTCCAGTTGCTGTGTGAAGACGCCTGGTCTTCAATACTCCCTAACTGCCATAGAAAATGTGGATCAAAAGATAGAAATAAACATCCCTTATAGAACATGAGTATCTAATTCTGAACAAACTTATTAACCCTGTAGAAGCTCAGTGATGTGGGGAATATGATGGAGTAAGGGAATACATCACTACAGATAAAACTGCACAAAAACAGGTGCTTTGCATTTCTTTAGAAATGTTTCTGAGGCACAGGAACCTCTCAATTTTTTTTTTTCCCTGATGAGAATACATGAGGCAAGCGAGGACAATGAGAAAAAGCTAGGAAGATAACTGTTTGGAAATAGCAATCAGAACCTGTTTTAGAATTTTATTCTAATTCCAAAAACAGTAGTTTTCCACTAATTTCACTGTGTCAATGTGAGCAAGTGCAAGTCTAATGCAACTTTTTAAATTCTAAATTTTTATTATGCTATGGCTTGTAGGTCTTTCAGTTGACACGTTAGGTGCATTTGAGTTGTTGTGTAAGTTTGTTTCTAGTGCCTCAATTGATAAAACTTCTTTTCATGCTGTACAAGAAAAAGTCATTTGGTTCAGCATAAAGGTTCTTAGAACTGAAGTTTCAGTTTTAAAATTTCCTAGATCTGGATTTACTGTCAAAACATTTTTCCAGTTGTGTTTCTGCTTGCTTTAGTCTGCTATTATTTGAATGTGTAGAAATCTATGCGTTATGTTCAGCTTTCAGTTTTTCTCCTTTTTTTTCCTAAAGAGAACAGAAAAATCCAGAGACATGTTATGTATCTGCTTTTAAGCATGCAGCTGTTATGACTTTGGTTGAAATGTTACCTTGTTCTTCTATAGTTTATTAAAAAAATCAGTTAGAAAACCTGATTTCATGGCGTTTCTCTTGAGTCCTTTGGCTTCAGACAAGTTTTATTTTGGAAAAGATGGAAACAAGTTATGGGCCCCCAAGAACCTTTGTGCTGTGGTGAAGGTGTATCAGCTACAACTGCTCTGTGAAAACAGCCAGGTTCAGATCCTGGTAGCTGTTTATTTCCACAGCTGATGGGGTGTATTTCCCTCTGGTTATATGAGGAGGAAGTGGTTATGGTTGTGCCTTCAGAAACTTGGATTCCAGGTTTGTTTTTATGAACTCAGGCTGGGTTTCATGAGACTCCCAGCAGCGTGAGTATTAAAAGTACGGGTAGCAAGACAAGAGGTTGTAAGGGCAGCTAATAACAGCAGATAAACTGTCCCCATGGGCAGTCCAAGAAGTCAATTTCTTTTTAATTTTTTTTTAAGGAAAGGATTGTATAATACCATGCTTACTTCAATTGCTGTGTGGAAGGAAAAGTTTACTGTGTTCTTTCAGAGACTTTGAAGTCAAGCATTTATTATATCTTGCATACAAGCTTTCAATGCAATTAGTGAGAAAAGCAAGTCTTAGGAAGCAAAGGAATTGCAGATAATCAGTGAAATACCAAACTACTGCAGGGCTAGTCGGTCTTTCCTAATTTTTTTTTCTTTTTTTAACGTGGTTTCAGACGATGTGAAAAAGCATCTTCTTTCCTGACCACTAATTTGACATTGCCAGCTAATGGTGATTCTTTTACTATTGTCCCATTGTTGTGAGTGCTTTTAGGGCTGATCTGTGTGATTTAGTTTGAATTAGACTGAACATAGGCCTTTGCTATTTCAGAGGACCTTGAGGCACTATTTGAACCTTGACATACTGAAACAACCTCACCAGCTGTCAGGTGGCTGAAAATCACAAGAAAATTCTGTAGGGAACTATTTTTTTCCTCTGCATTACCTGAGAGATGTACTTGTTTGTTACTAAAATGTGTTCAGTTCTGAAATGACTTGCATCTCAGAAGCTGTTTTCTGGCTTGTGGTTATCCTGACAGAACCTTAAAATAGACTAAGCTGAGCAATTGTGGGTTTGCATTTTGGTTGTGTACTATTGAACGAACTGCCTGAATTTCACTATGTATAGTTTAAAAGAAACTATTTGGAAAGTTTCACTACTTGAAAAGATGAGCTATTACATCAGAGCAACACTCAAAATTGCTTTTTTAATTGTTTATGGGGAGGATTTAGGGGTTTCGTTGCTTTTAACTAACATTATTCAATGTGCTAACTTAGGTTTACTAAGACTTTTGAAAGGTATATTTAAATGGTCAGTGTTTCTTTTTTGAAGTGACCTGTTTATCATGATAACTATCATGATAACTGCCAGATTAAAAAAAATTACAAGCTCTTTTTTATTGCATACTTACCCTCACACTTCTTTGTTTTGACAGTCAAAAACTTTGTACTCAAGTTGAGATTTTTCTTTCAATTTGTAACTATAGTAACTTTTACTGGCAAGCGTACAGTAGCTGTTAATCTCAAATTATTACTTTAATCTTGCATCTAATTCCCCTAATTGAGTGTAATAGTCCTTGGTGCCAACAACTGTACTGCAGTCGTTATGCTTTTTTTTTTCCCCTGGAGGTTTTTCTTTGAATAATGTTCCTAAATCCTTGTGAGAAGCTGGCCACCAATTTTTTTAACCAGGTTGCAAAGAAAACTGTTTATTACCAAGCCTGAAGAAGAAGAGACGACTGCAAAATCAGTACCAAGGCTTCTCCACAAATTACTGGTATTAATCCCTTCAGTCCTTTCATCTTTAATCCATTCAGCAATTCTGCACAGAGACACCTGTCTGCATTTCCACTTCTGAGTTCAAGCACTCCTGGGTGCTGAAGTGCTGGTCTCAGTGTTGCTAAGCTGCTGGAGTGTTTGCTCATGGGAAGGGATCCCATTCCAAACAGTGCTTTTCCAGCCAAGTGTGGTGTGTGGTTGGGAAGGCAGAGCAGTGGAATGGCTGTTCCCAACAGGCACCTACCTTACCTGCAGCCACCTTCCTTGGAGGCTGAGGTGGTGGCAAGCACAGGGGTGTGGGCCCAGCATAGAGCTGACACCATCCAGGTGGCAAAAACACACTGGAGATGTGGCCTGGTCTCAGTGTGGGTGAGGTTTACACCAAAACCTACCTACAGTAACCTGTCCTGTGACCTGAAGTAGCCTTTATCCTAGAGTAACACTTTTCCTGTGACCATGAGGAACATCTGCCCTGAGACCTCAAGTAACCCTTGACTTTGAGGATCCTCTGTCTTGCCACCTCTATTAACCTTTGACCTTGAGGGACCTGTGACCTCAATTAACCTCTGACCACTGGCCTTGAGGAATATTTGACATAGATTAACATGGGTACCTTGAGTAACCCTTGTCCTGAAGGCACTGTGAGCTGGTGTAATGTCTGTGTGCTGGCCTCTGAGCTTGAGTAACCTTTCTCCTCAAGCAACCTGTCCTGTGATCTCATGTAGCTGCTGTTCTTAAGGCAAAGGCCAGATCAGTCTCATTCTGGAAACCTGCTGTAGCAAGTAACCTTTGACATCAAGTAGCTTCTGTCTTCTGACCTGAAGTAACCTCTGATCTCAAGTAACCTTTGTCCCATGACACAGCCTGGCCTGGGCTCACTCTGGAAGGATGCCTTTGAAATTGTTGGGGACGAGCAGCATGGTGTGATCCGGGCAGAGAGCACCAGGCTGTTACACCACTCATATGGGGGCAAATGGCTTCCTCTGCCATGGCCAAGCCCCAGCCTCTGTCCCACCTCAAGCACACAGCTAGCAGTGCGAGTCCCCTCCAGCTTCAGTGCCACCAGTGGGTTCCTCTGTGGACCTACAACCCTTCAGCCAAACCAGAGAACAGGAGCACTCTTGCTCATGGCATGTGAGTTCATGTCCCAAGTTCTGCTAACAATGGCTTCCACTGGCACACAGAGGTTGCCTGAGGCAGACAACTGCCCTGTGTTTTGGCTGGTACAACATTTACAGGTGATTTCATTAAAATGAGATTTGCCATCGGTGTTCCTGCTTTTTGGTGTGTGAAAACAAGAGTGTACATAGTGTGCCAGGTGGGAGGCTGAGGTGTAAATGCCAGCTACCTTGCACCTGGGGAGTTCACTGCAGTGCAGTGTGCCTGAGGATATGTTTACCCAGCTCTTGTTTCTCTGCTCTGTATTTCCTACTAAAATAAGAAAGTCTCCTCATTGTCGCACCTGGTGGCACCTCTTGTTTTTTGGTAGTTGAAGCTTTTCTGAGTTCAATATAGGTTTGTGTGTGTATATATATTTACACACACAATATCTGAGTTGTAAGACAGAGCCAGCCCGTGCTGTTTGTGTTCTCAGAAAACCAGCAGCAGCAGCACGGAGCTGCCTGCTGAGCCTGCAGCAGAGGGCAGACTGAAACCGTGTAACCAACAGATCTTTTTGGGGAGAATTTATGCAAAAAGAGATTTAAAGTTTATGTTGGTGGAAGGAGAGGCAAATTGCTTTTTAATTAAGCATCATCAACTTTAACTACTTGTGGATATCATGAGTGCTCCTTGGTTGATGACCTGGAGCCTGAACTGTAAAACCAGCCAAAGGCAGGGACAATTACATCAGCTGCCCAGTCCACCATCCTGATCAGCTGCACACTGAACTTGGAGTACTGTGCTGTGAAGGTGAAGGGGTGGGTAAGACTTCAGGTCACCCTAAACTGCTTTACTGGTCTGCAGGAGTTATGCAGCTTTTCTGAATTTTCTACTTTTAGTTTGCATACATGGACAGTCTCTTTCTGTATTATACCCAGTGTGATTTAGGCTCACTGCCCTCATCTGGCATGATAAGATGGCTGCTTACCTGAAGCAGTGCAAAGTTGCCTGATTAGGTTTAAACAACTGCAGCGAAGAGGTGACACTGAAGCAAAGTGGATGGCAGGTATTATCATGACCCATTCTGAGAATGGGGGTAGAAAAAAGGGTCCAGTGTTGCTGGCAGGAGAAAAGTGCATTTGCAGTAAGAGCTCTGTCACTGTCAGCTACAACACTAACAGCAGATGCTGTACCGGGGGATGAAAAACACTTAGGGAAGATGTCAAAGTGGTCAGAGAGGAAAAAGGCCAGGAGAAAATGGAATGAAAACTGAGGGAGGCACAGCTGGTAGGTCTGAGGAAATAGGCAAATCAAATGAGTTTAGGAAGAGGAAGAAGAACGGAAGAAAGACCCTAAGACTTTGGCAGCATGAATCATAACATTTTAGGTGGTGCAAGGAGAAGAGAATTCAAGTTGCAAGGACTTAAGTATTAACTGGAGCAGGAGAAAAATCAATGGTGGTAAAGGGAAGGGAAAAAGGATCATTAGCTGTACAGGCAGGAAGTGAGAGTTCAGAAAAGAAATTTAAATGTGAAGGAAACCAGTTTTTTTCCAGTGGGTCTGGACAGCTGGGTGAAAGCTGAGGGTTGATGATGGGCAGAGAAGCTCTTTAGAAGGAAAGATGGAAGATGCAGCAGATCATGTGGTTTCATCGGATCATCCATGGGGTAACCAATCTGAATAGAGCTATCTAGGTAGGTGCTAATGTGCCAGTCTCCACTGGTGGACACAAAAGGGGTGGTGTGAACTTGCAGCTTATAAAGGAAAGGAGACAAAGCAGGCCAAGGTGCAAGAGCCTCAGACCTGGTGGTAGGCAGCATCTCAAAGCAAATGGAGTTTCTTAATTAAGTAAGAAAGTCGACTTTCTTCTCTAATCAACCGCTTGCAGACACGAGTTATATTTCATTAGTGAAGGGGAATTTCACATTGTATTAGTAAATTTTTCATTAGCCAGAGGTTTCCAGCAAGTATTCATTTCCATAAGCAGGAAAGGGGTGTGTAATCTATCACAGAAACACATGCAGATCCAGGTTAAAAGACCTTGCCTGGTGCCTTGCTGTTTTCCAGTGTCATATGGCCACATGGAAACACTTTTTCTTGTTGCTTTGAAGTAAACAAAACTTTGCAGGGCTCTTGCTATCCCCAAATGCAGAAGGAATACTTAACCAAGCATGCCTGGCAGTTCCTTAGCGCTAGATGGCATTATATGGAAAGGCATAACACAGAACCCCATCATCCACCATGCACTGCACTGCTGTTAAATCTCTGCATTTCACCAGCATCATCGGCTTTGTGTGGAAAATTTTGAGCTGCATCATTAAGAGTCGAGACAAAATGATGCAAACTGATGGAAGAGAAAGTTTTGCTGTGCTGCAAAAAGAGATTGTTCTGAAAATATTAGAGAAATCAGAATGCTACCTGTAAGTCTCTAGAAAAATGGGTTTTTTTGCATTTAGATGTTCCCCCTGCTCCACTTTGACTATGTTAAACATATGGCATTTCACCACAGGGGCTTAACAATGGAGCCCCTCCAGCACCACCCCAGTTTTCTGTGAAATAACACCTTGTGCCTTTTATTTTTAATTAATGGACAGAAGGGCACTAGGTTGTGTGAAATACTGATAGCAATGACTTATGTCATCAGTTAATAACCCTGCTTCTCCTAATCTCTGAAAAGGAGGCAATAGAATACATGGGAGTCTTCCTCATCCCTTCTGAACAAGGTTTACAGTTTTGGATAGCTGTTTGTGCTGTTGGGTAGCAAAGGAAAAGTGTTTTAAAGGTGATAGTGCTATTGGAGTTGCACTGGTTGCTGCCGTGGTGACAGTAGGGCCTTAAAGATTACAGCTGTAATAGGCTGGTTATGGCAGAGTGCTCACCCAGGGAGAATTTCCCTGGGCTAATTACCTCTCGTTGTTTCATGGTGTCTGTGTTTTGTGTGACCTCTCATTCACTGGGGATAGGTGTGTGAGGGGGTCAGCTGGAAACTCGGGGTAATATAAGGAGAAACTTCTTGTCCCTTGGTGTGCTTCCCTCGAGCTGTGCTCGCTGTCTTTTGGGGTGGTATGAGGCAATCTGCTCCCTGCAGAGCTCCAATAATATTGGTATCACAATATTGGACAGAGAAAATGTGCAGGCGCTTGAACTATACTCAGTAGGTGTTTCCCTGTTACTGAATGTTACCTGCACACAGGTTATTTAAACTGTCTGTGTACCGAAGAAGTTACAAAACCACTGTTGCAAAGAGAATAATCCTCAAACTCTGCTCAACAGTCATACAGGTCACTTTGAAAACGACCGTAGGTGTAAATAGAGATTTCCTCTCCTAGAATGCTGATTAATACAGGTCACAGTGATTGTATACAGCTAGTCTTAAGCATGGATGATTTCTTTGAGCATGTTCAAGATGAGGCTGATGGGGCTTTGTCAGAAATCTTACATGGTAAACTAGTCCCTAAAGATTTAGAATAAATGCAAATGCTCCAGCTTGCAGGTGTCTCCTTCCACCAGATCCCTCTGCCTCCATATGTGCTCCGAGCAATACCTCTTGTGGCAGCTTTGCTTTGCACGCTGTGAATTAACACCATGCATGGGAAACATCAAATACAAACAGAAATTTGCAAAAGGAACGACCTTGACTTCTGGTGGAGAGCTGCAGAGTGAGGGCAAGAGCAAAATCGGGCTCTGTGGGAAAGCGTCTGGTGTGTGTCTCTGCTGACAGCATCTACCGCAGCGAGCAGAGAAATGGCTGGCAGTGCTCGCGGAGAGCGGATTAGAGATTGGGAAGTGTAGGAAAAGAAGACAAAGGTACGGGTTATACGCTTGCATGCTCCTGCAGCCTACTAGGGTGCAGTCTTGTGTAACTTAGTTCTTGTAATTGGATTACCAGCTGTGACAGAGGAGCATAAAAACTATGAATATAAAGGTATGCTAAAGGATTTAATACCTTCCTGAAATGAGTAATGTGCTGATGGATGCTCAGCTTTTCCCCTTACATTACCTTGATAATCTGACCTGTCCTTTTTCTTGTGTACATGGCTGTGAGAGGCAGCACGGTAGCTCATTTTGAAGGAATGAAGAGATGGGCCAAACTCGGTTGCCTGCTTCATTTTTTTTGAGTGCAGGTGACAGGAGAAGGCACCCCAAGGGATGGACAAACAGACAAGACAGATGTTATTCTGTTGGCCTCCTAAACCTTCAGGCAGGTTGTCTTGCATTTTGACAGTTTCTAAACAGGAGCCCTGACTTCCAAACTGAAGAACAGATTTCCCACAGATCTGTGCCTTGTGGGAGGCAGTGTGTGATGGTGTTGAATGTCCAAGAAAGTATGGGCTTTCCTACTGAAGCACCTTGTGGAGCTGGAGCAGTTACAGGAGTGGCCTTGTTCTCTTTGCATGAAAATTCTCTATTATCTCATGAGATTTCTTTGGCTGGAAAACTTACAAGATCACTTCTCCCTTACCTGGATGCTTTCAAAAAACTTCTTCCATCTAAATGTCCTCAGAACATGAGCTTTACAGACAGGTTTGTTCAAAGTTGCTGGAGGCCAGGAGAGGAATGCACAGAGGTGCATACACGTGTGTGCATCCACTCACTCTCTTGCAGGACAGCATCATAGCACAAGTGCTGTTTCCATGGAAACAAGGATAAAAATACTGAATAATGGAAATTACAGACTTGTCTAACAAGTATTTTCTATCCTGAACAAGGTTATTCTCATCTATATTGTCTATTTGCACATGTTTTCATCTGTTTCTGAAAGACTGGAATTTTTTGTTTTGTTGTCACTCCTCTTATATGCAAAGAAGGACCCTCAACAGTAGCCCCTGTTGTTATTCCTTCTGAAGAAAAATGCTGCATTGCATCACTGCGTGCTGCTGAAGCACCTCGATGAGATCAGAAATTTGTGTTAAGGATTCTTTCCTTGTCTTGGTTGCTCTGCGACCACATCCTGCAGAAAGCAGCCTCTGGGGCACTGCAGTAGGTAGCCCAAAGCAAACTGTGCACTCTTGGGTCTCGGTCTTTGAATCAGGGACAAGAACTTGCTTCATGCCAGCACTGGGAGTGTCAAAAAGGCACATTAGACACTGATTTATCCTTGCCCTGCAGCTCTCCCAAATGGGCGTTCAGGACAGCTGGGCTCTGAGCCAATGGTCTAATGCACACAGCAACTGGCTGTGCGTGCCCTGTGCCCTGTGCCCTGCCCCAAGCAGGCTGCCACAGCCAAACAAAGCCTTCCAAAGCATACAAAAGTGCTCCTGCAACTTGCATATAAGCAAGACTCTGCACTTTAGAAAAATCTTACATTTTATTTCATAAACATAGGCATCTGCTGCTAATTAAAGTAGCAGCATATAATTATACCCTTTCCTATTAGTAGAGATAGAGTCTGACAGTTGCTTAGATACAAAATAAGCAACTACAGATTGTCTTCTGCACTTTAACAAGTACAGCGAGCTGGAACAATAGAATTGTAAACTTCTTCTGTATTATCTTTGGTAAATGTGCCTGGGAAAAATATGTTTAACCTCACTAGTAGCTCGTAATTTCAGCTATAAGGTTCTTTGGTTACCTCTCTGCTTTCCCCCATGAAGTTCCAACCAAAAACTTTCTCTGGAAAGGCAGGATACCTCCTTGGGGAAAACATTAGACAGAAGGAACAACAGTGCAGGTATAACAGCCACCATTTTGCTGAGACTACATTTTCTAGCTTTTTATATCCAATGAAAGTAAGTTTCTTCTTAATGATTAAAAAAATCCAGGTGCTAGTGCAGTGATGGTGTGGTTTAACCTCAGTTAACAACTGGGCACCACACAGCCACTCACTCACTCCCACCATGGAGAGATGGGGGAGGAAATCTGAAGCATAAAAGTGGGAAAGTTTGCCAGTTGAGATAAAGACAGTTCATTGGATAAAGCAAAAGCTGCACGTGTAAGCAAAGCAAGGAATTCATTAATCATTTCCCATGGGGGTGCAGGTCTTCAGCCATCCCCAGGAGTGCAGGGCTCCATCATGCATAACAGTGACTTGGGAATCAAACACCACCATTCTGAATGTCCCCACTTCCTCCTTCTTCCCCCCAGCTTTACATGCTGGAATGCTGTCCTACGCTATGGGTCCCTTTGGTCAGTTGGGGATTCCTTCCCAGCTGTGTTCCCTTGCAACTACTTGAGCATCCCCAGCCTGCCCAGCTGGTGGGTAACATGAGAAGCAGAAAGGGCCTTGGCCCTCTGTAAGCCCTCTCATCAGTTACTAAAACATTGCTGAATTATCAATACTGTTTTTGAAAGTACAAATCCGAAACAGAGCCCCAAGTTAGCTATTGTGAAGAAAATTAACTCTACCCCAGCACTGTAGACACCAGCAGATAAATAGGCACATGAAGAGTGCACATACTGTAGCTACTATCTTTAAAAGGCAGGTGTTACAAATTGTGGTTGCCTTCCTTTTTATGGGTTAAGCTCACAGCCAAAGCCCTCTGAATGTGACAAGACGGATCTACAGCTTTCCTAACAAAGTCCCTGTTGCTTCTTATCAGAAAACTCATGATGCTTTATTGAGGAATCACTTCTCTTGCCCCACAGAATGTCAGCTGTATCCTAAGAGGCACATTTGAGTGTGTGACCTTTTCTTTTCTCGCATTCTGTTAATAACCCCCAACTTTCTTTGCTCACAAATCTAACACTCTGTTGATACACCTATAGTCTCACTGCTCTTGTTATTAAACTGTAGGGAATGTAATCAGAGCAGTTAATGCCACAATAATCCTCCTGATCCGGGTGGTTATCTCTGAAGATATCAGAAATGATGCTGTCTGCAAGAGAGATGATGTATTTTGGTTAATTCTGCACCTGCAAACCTTTGGAGGAATACACTGAGCTTCCAGATGCTAAAATACTTGAAACCACAATGAGATTTCAAATACCTTTGTTATTGACTATCAAAAATACTCAATATTTCTTGATAAATGGGGCTAGCTTATTCCTGGGGGAAAAAAAAGTTAATTTTTGAGAAGGTCTTTCATCCCTCTGCAGCACTGTTTTAAGAGACCTAACAAGCCGATTTTAGGGCTTGCAGGGACACTTTAGGGCTTGGGCTGCAGGGGGTGCCCGGTGAACGTCGCAGCCAGCCTTAGTCCTCTAAAAGCCAAACTGCTCTGTTCTTTCTGTGGCCCATTTGAAGAATTAGGGGCTGGACAAAAATCTCAAGCTTTTTTTTCACTCAGGTATAGCAGCTTTGTCAGAATTTAGGGCACTGTTCTGTTGCAACCTGCAGACAGAGGTAATATGCAGAACAGGAGTTTCTCAACAGAGCAGGTTCAGGCAGTGCTTGATTCTGCTTCTGAATTACCTCTTGGATCACTGGTACATCAGCTGGCTTGCACAGCATGATAATGGGATTTTTCCAGCCACCTGTATAATTTCTAAAGTCTATAAGTTCTGCTAAATGTGACTCTTTGACTCCCAGTGTCAGGTGTGGAATGACTCTCCTGCATAAGAACTTTTATTTTGGTTTTTCTTCCCAATATGTGATAAGAGTTGCTATCTGTGCTAATAAATACTAAATATTTAAGTCAGGAGTGTGTCGGTCAGGAGTTGGGGTTCATTATGAAGGTGGTGATGTGGTTTTTTGGTTATAGCTCACAGGTAACATGTCTCCCAGAAGACCTTCTTGGTGCACATAAGTATGGGAGACAGGTTGCTGGCGGAGAGTGAAAGGTGGTTTACTTACCACTGCCTATGCAGCCTACTGGGGCTGACAGATTGGCCCCAGCCAGCCAGGTGGAGAGAGGATGTGCAGCTGGAAATTTCTTTCATATGCTTCTTACTGTCCCAGATTTAAAAAAGGGGAGGGGGGAAGAAGAGAAAAAAGGGGGAAAAAGAGAATATGAAAAAAAGAAGAAAGAAAAAACAACCAATAAAAAACACACACACAAAAATTAGATTTCTGATCTTGATGCAGTCATTGGATGTAAACACGGTCTAAGTGATGGCTGAGTGTCGGTGTGTTTGGAGTACTGCTTTCTCTCTCCAGATGGCCTTTTAGTGTCAGTGGGTTGTTGCTGTTCTTTCTCCAGTTTTAGATTTTGCCTTATTGTTTTGGCAAACCTGCTTTTCAGTAGTTGGCATGAATAGCTGAGCAGTCTAGTTGCTGCTTTCAAGTTGGGCAGATCAATAGCACAGGCATTCCTGAAATGCAGATGAAAATGCTTTTAGGTTCAAAGTTTTTGAGCTACAAACAGCCTCAGGGTGCCAGTTGGTAAAAGCCAAAGCACCTTTTACTCTTGCTGTGTCAACCCCTGGAGCCTGAATCCTCGTCTTCTTCCAGTCTGTGTGTGAGCTAGATGGTTTGCTCTGCTCTGCGTGTCTCTGTACAGCCCACTGTGAACTGACAGAGAGAGGACACAGATCAAAAGACACCAGTACGCAGAGATGTGGGCAAAACATTACAAGAAGGTAAAGTGCAGCAGTGAAGAACTCTTAACATCTTTTTTTCCATTCCCAGTTTTTGCTACTGGGCTATTTCCCTTTCCTTCCCAGTGTGATATGAATTTTATCATCCCAGTAACATTAATTGGCCAGATCTGCCTTTTTCTGAGAGACTCCTGACAAGAAAGCTGCACTGCGAGTTCTTGTGCTCTTTCCCTCCCCATCAGATTTTTCAAATATTTTGATGTAGGTTCAGAAGCTTCTTTCTTCTGCTGTTTTTCTTTTCTCAGCATGAACTTCATGGTCCCAAGAGGTAGATTCAGAGTACAAAGGTAAGCAAAATGCAGTGTCACTGGGCATGCTTCAGGCTCTTCCACACAAAACAAAGAAACATAACAATCCCTTCACCTCTTCCAAACATAAGGATTGTTCTCCTTCCTGTTGGACAAAGTCATGCAAAAGTCAGTAAAATCCTCAGCCAGATGAGCTGACTGCTCATCCTTTTGATCTGTGGGCAGTTGACAGTTGTGTGAGATGGTTTCTAGCAACTTGCCGATGAAGTTGCTTGTAAATTCTGCCCCCTTCAGAGCACCACAGACACTCTTCAGGAAACCAATTTTCAAAACAAGGTAATCTAAGAGGTTGCCTGCTATAGTCTTGCTTGACATTTTGGCTTCAGGCAAGACATGTAAGTGCATTGGTGTGCTGTGCCAAACAGGTATTTCTCTTTTGTTTTATTTTCTTGATATGAAACATCTTCTAAGCTAAGCTCAAGTTACGCAGTGGTGCTACAGACGACTTCTGTGCTTGGACGACAATACAGGCTCTACTGACAAAACATGCATGAAGGGCTCATGTGTGATCAGAAAACCAGCCTCCAGTGAGCTGACACAGACCTCCCCTTATACCTCCTTTTCTGTACTTTATAGTTCCTTATTTTTCTTGCCTTTTTTTTTTTTTTTAAATAAATAAGACATCCTTCTCAGCTGCTGTGCCTCTTTTCAGACAACACCTCAGGAATCTGGCATAACATACCTTTGAGAGGCTGTGGGTATCCTCTCCAGTGGTTCAGCATCTGTTTGCCAGTCATCCTGTTGGGGGTTTTGCTACATCAGCACCAGAGCAACAATTAGACCTCATCATTGTTAGAAAGGGCTTCAGAACACAAGAGGAGGCAGTTCCCAACCATCTGTAGCTGCCAGGCTGCAGGAGAAGGCTCTCCATGTGAGCATATGCTTCTCATGGACCAGCTGGGGTGAAAATGTTTCTTTCAAGGCTCAGGTCTGTGGGCTTTGGGTGCAGGCAGGTGTCTGTATATGGATAAGGAGGTAGGCTCTGGGTAGGTAAGGCTGAAGTGGGGAGGGGTAGGGGGTTATGGCACCAGAATAGGATGGAAGGGCAAGGAGCTTCCTTATTGTTCTATCCAAGGGGCACATATGGGCTGCTGTAGGACTGGTACCACTTTATCACTGTGGAGGGACCACTGCAGGGAAGCCTAAGCAAGGTCCATCTGAGAGCTCCCAGAGCAGGCATCTCATTATACACAAGTTATAAATTGCTACAGATCCAGGAGTGAGCTCTTAATGCAATACACGTGATCTAGGAAAGAAGGTATCTGAGAGGTGGAAAGGTGGTCCTTCAGCTGGAGTGGGTGTAAAACACTAAAATGCCAAAATGGCTTCATGTATCCCCTCATGGGCTGAAGAAGTGTTTAATTTGTGCTCCCACAAATGCACAGTCATCATCAAAGCTGTAAATGCAATCATCTCTCAACTGACTAGCAAACAAAGGAGGAAAACCAGGGACCCAGGACCTGCTTTGAAGCTTCAATATGTCACCTTGATAAACTGCAGTTTGAGGGAGAGCCTAAAGCAGGGTCCTCTTTGTCAGACTGCTCTCTTCAAGCTGGCCAGAGCTTATCTCTGGCAGTTAAGGGATGTCTGAAAAGTATAGCTTATTGGAATACCTTCATGTATCTTGATGTATCTTATGCCTCTAGAATCTGAAGTATCTTTGCTAAAAGGTATTTTGGAGAAACTTGAAATAATTCCTTGGCAGAAAATTAGATGCCAAGTACAGCTCGAGTCTGTCTTTACTCATGCCATGCTTTTCTTTTGTGACTTAACTTCCAAGATGTTGCTCAAGAAGTTGCCTCATTGCTTTGCCAGGAAAAGAAAAAAAAGCTTTGCTTTTCTCCGAAGTTTGTTGGCTGTTCAGTATGAACTTTAGTGAATGTGACAAATCTGGGATGCTTTTGCATCAGTGGGCTATAAGATATCCAGATAAATGCTGTTACACTGAGAACTGTCTGGTGCCTGCAGTCCAGGCAAAGTGGGGGAACATTAATATTTGTCACAATGGGGTTATGTTGTTCCCTCTACTAAAAACAAAGCCTTTTTTTTTCAGAGTATAGGTTTCAACAATTTGTCAGTCACTGTGTTTTTGAAAAAGAACCTCCAATTTTCCCATTTTTTAGTCCTCTTCCTCTGCTGTAAACAATGATGCTTGATCAAATATCCTGACACCATTATAATGAGCTGTACCTAATACCTTAATGAAAACATCTGTGTATAGGCTCTGGGGGAAGTGAGAAACAAGACTATTTTTCTGACTCTATCAGCATGTTCAAAACTCTGTAGTTTGTATAGTCCAGCTACATTGTCTCTGCTCATACCTGTTAGCTTTCTTCTTTTTCTGAATCTGCTCTGGGTATCCAGCATCTGGTCGCAGTCCCAGATCATCAGCTCAGGTGCAGTTCTGCTGCTTGGGCTGTACTGGCAATGTTGAGGGAATCCAGCATCCAGGACAGACTGTGGTGACACTCCACGATTTCCCTGCAAGCTCATCTCACCCACCATGTTGCTCTGTTCTCTAATCCCCTTGCACAAACATTTTGACTCCCACATCATACACTTGTGACTTACACCACAGTTATGACCTTTTAGCTTCACCTCCAACAGTTAGAATATTTTTCTCACGTTGTCTGTGCATCCCTCAGAGTCACTACTGCGCACGAGGGCATTGCTTTGCTCACAGTACCTCATTCATAAATGTTCACAGGCATTCTTCTAAACCCAGTCAACAAGGACATTTGTTAACTGAAAAGGGATTTCAACCTATGTGATACAGTAACTGTGGGGTTGACTGAACCTGCAGAAAGCTGACAAGAGATGATTTCTTTCAACAGTGAAGCCTTGAAGCATGAAGTTCACAGCATTTCTCATCCTTTCAGAACACTGTCATAATTTGATGGATTAATCAGGGTTACTTAGCAGGGATGCTTACGTGGCAAGACAACTCTCCAGATTTTGTGCCTCTCATGTACAAAACTCAAGGCCAGTGAGCAGCTGCATCTGGCTCAAACAGTACTGTTAAACTTCAGTACCAAGACCTCTGTGAGTTTCATCTTTCACGAGTTTTTCCACTGTTGCAGATACTGCTGTACTTTGTCTTAGCTGAAGTGCACACATTTTTGTAACCTGCATTGTTTAATCTGATGACATGCATAGAGCAGTTTGCCCCAGCAGTGTTGAGATGTATTTTCTCTCTCTGCATGTATGTGTTAATAACAGTCCAGTGCAAGTCAGCATGATTGTTTAAAGGATATTGTGCTTCAAACCCTCCAGTGCAGGTTCTGTTGTTGGCTTTAAAATCAGACTTTCTGCCTTTCCCCAGTAAGTCTTCAAGTAAGTCTTCAAGTTTCTTAAAGCCTATCCTGGGAGATGATCATCTCAGACACAAGATCATGCATAATTGGGTGTGCCAGTGTCCTGAGGCTCAAATGTTCTTTGTCTTGAGGTAAGGTAATGAAACACCTTCTGCTAGGGAAGCTGGGGCCTCATTAGGCTTGGCTGTGAGATGGCAAAGACTCCTTACTCCTTACTCCTACCTATGTGCAGCATGTTCAAGTTGGACTTTGTGGCTTGTGATTCATCCTGCAGCCCTTTGTGCTACAGCCTGACCTTCAGGTTTCCTTCTTCTCCCACCCGATGGAAGTCAAAAGTAAGCAAGCTTGCTGCTTGCCCTCCTGCCTGTCCTGGTCTGTGTACTGTGCTCTGTGCTTGTGGCACCTGCCTGTGCACCTAGTGTTAATATTTTGATTTTGGTTTCAGCCTTTGACCTGCTCTCCTTGAGCTATAAGTCATCTTGTCTCATTCATCAGTGAAACTGCTTTTCCTCTGAGAGCAGATGCTCTCTTCCTCTGCCCTGTTTTCCTTCCTATTAGAGCTATGCCATGATCACAGTGCCTGAACTTAGCTTTGCCATGTATTTTTCTCTAATGCACTCTATGCAGCAGAATGCAACTTCTCAAATGATGTCTCATTTGCAAACGGACCTTCTTTTAAAAAGTTTTAAAAAGACTTTTAAAAGTCTTTTTCTAAGTCTTTTTCATGATGACCATGCCAAACTTGTGTCAGGACCAAGAGGAGGAATATGTTTTGCAGAATGGGAGGATTGTATTGTGGATTGGAAGGCGAACGTGAAGGAATCAACACTTCTGTCTCGGATCAAATGCTCAGACTAGTAAATGCTGATCTCTCTCTTCTGTGACTCACCTGAGGCTGCAAGCTCAGCTTAATAGAGTCCTGTTCCTGGTAACAGAACTCTTCAGAAACTCTGCAGTATTGAAAGGCTTGGATCACCTTTTTCCCCCCAAAGAACTCTAGCAGATCAGGAGTGAGCAATAAGGTCTGATTAGGGCTTCCAGACTAGACCTCGTGACTGTTTTGTTAAACCCAAAAGCAGAAGCTTAATCTTTTTCCTAGGCATCTCCCTGCAAATTGCATTCTGTTAATTGAAAGTCCTTTTAATTAACATTTTCAGAGTACCATTCTTGAATAGCCACTAATTAATGTTGGCTCTATTTTGGCATAAAACCCAGTATAAAATCTCTTTTTAAGTTTTTTTTTTTTTTTTTAATTAAAAACCATTGCAATGTGAAGAGTTTTACACCTTGGTGTTTTTGTTTTTCACTGTTTAGGTAGCTTAAATATATATATATTTAGTGCTTTTGTCTTTTTCTTTTTACCCTGCAGTTCTGCTGCAGTCTGTCCTAGAAATATCCTGAAATGTAGAGTTCTCCTCCGTGCTAATTTTGTAAATGCATCCACATGAAGACTTTTCTAACCTTTTCTTACCTAGAAAACAATGTCTGGCTGCTGCAGAGGAATTCAGCCTGCTCTTTGCCACGTTGTTTCAATACAGCCACATCTTATCTCACTAAATATACTGCTTCTAAATGAGAGGCAGTTTCAAAAGCAAAATTTTAATAAATCGAGTATTTCCTTCCTTTTTCATAGCAAAATAAAGCCCCTTTCATCCCTAGACACACACAGCTTGTTGCAGCCTCATCACTGCTGAGCCTGAGCAGCATGGTGCAGTGGAGCCTTATTTTTCTGAGTTACAGAAGGTCTGAAGGTCTCCTTCACTCGCAGCCCGCGGGATGTCCGCCCGCTCTCCCTCCATGCCTGCCTGCCCCATGCTGTGGCTCTGCATGTGGGAAGCCCCAACCTCCCAGCAGCCGACCTTCCTCCAAAGCTGAGGGCAATTTTTGAACTGGAAGAAGCAGCTCTGGTAGCATGATGCCCGGGCTGATTTGTCCCAGGGCTTGTGATGTGACCTGCCAGGCTTTGGAGGATGCCAGGCTGCCACCTCCCACTGGCAGAGAGCAGCTGAAGTCAGAGCCAGTTTGGGAGCAAGGACAGGCAACTGCTGAATGCTCCCAGAAGACCCCAAATATGGTGCTTTTCCTGTCTAACATTTTTCCCTTTCAGACAGCCATTTCTCAAGCCCATCTGCACAGGCTGATGTACCTTACTCTGAGTAAAGGTGGGTCTGGCTGCTCCTTAGAGGATGGATTGTACTGCTCTGCACTCCTCTAACTTAGTGTCATCCTAACAGTCCTTCCTGAACCTTGCTAGATCCTCACTTGCTCCGAGATCTCCAGATAAGAATAGACACAGGGATGTTCTTTCATTCAAAAAGATTGCAAGAACATTTTTTTCTACAGATGGATGTGAACTTGCCCTAACCATCCAAGCCTTTTTCGTCTTCATATTAAATTACTTCAGCATATTTCTACATAGGGCTATGCCAAGTACAGCATACAGCAAAGTTAATAATGGAAGAGCATAGAAGTTAAAAGTAAATCTGGTGTTTTAAAATTCATTCATGTTAATAATGCAAACTGCTACTTTTTAAAATTCCTTGCTATTTTTTTGCAGTGCTACTTCAAAAATCTCTCCGTAAAGAAGGCTAAAAATCAAATACAACTCATAACTTTTTAATTTGCTTATGATTTTAATGGAGAAGCTGCTGGTGTCCTTTCCTTCAATAATTCTCCCAAAGACCTTAGGAACATGGAATGAAATTGAGGAAAGTTCATGTGTTTCCTTTTGTCTTTCTGTTGCTTGTGCCAGCTCTGCAACACATTGCAACACTTGGTGAGGCTTCTCTGCTGAGGGCTTGTGAGTGTGCTGGCAGCATCAAATGCTCTCCTAGCATCAGCTTTGAAAGAGAAGAACCAAATTCATTCTTCTCAACCTCTGCTCTGAGTTTTGAGGTTTATATGGGAATATTTACTAAGGCCTAAAAGGCTGGATGTTTTCTCTCTTTCTTTCTAAAGACAGGTGGTTAAATTTCCCATAAATTACCTGATATAAAAAGTGTGAAAAGAGAGAAGTCTTTGAATATTCAGGATCAGTAAGCCCTGGAATGGTGTTGGATGCTCAGATGGGTGGGGAGTATTGTAGTCACACCCAGATTTGTCTTCATGAGTTTTCGTACTGCTAGCACTGCTCAAAAGCTGTTTTTCATTTTATGGTACTTAATGGACTCATAGAGCCTTTAATATGGGGCATTTTGGCAGATTAACATGGACTTAGAGCACCTGAACTATTCTAAGGTGAAGTATGTTCACTGAGCTGGAAATACTTTGCTGGCAAAGAGTACATAGAAGAAAAGAAAGTATGCTTAATATCTTTAAGTTACATTTGATTTTAAAAGAGCTTGAAAAGGCTTGGCAAACAGAATTTGCACTTTCTAAACACCAGAACAGGTAGAAGTACCAGGCCAGTTCTGGGGACTTGAATTTTAATTCCTGAAGAATGCAGGTTGGAGGAGTGCAGCTGCAATCAACCAAATAAGGTGGTTCCCAATCAGTGCCAAAGCAAATATAGGAACTCCTGCAGCCGTCTCTCTAAGGGATGTCCCACGGGCAGTGACTCATGTGGACAGATCAGGAAGGTGGCCTTTTTCCTCATGCCTAACTCTAAAAAAGAAATGAGCTCCTCTTTGTTTGGGATCTTTCTCACTGGAGACCACAGGCAGCAAACGAGAAGCGCCAGGCGCAGGCAATGCCCCCTGCCAGGACCACAGCAGCCCCTCAGCAACTGGCTTCACCTGGGGGTACCCCACCCTGACCACAGCCCAGGAGCCTGTGGGTGTGGCAGCTACATGGTAATTTGAGTGTTTTTCTAGGGTTTGCACAGCTCTGGCTCTGTGGCTGGTGTTAGCCTGCTTGCTGTGTTAGACCCAGCCTGGCTGTGCAAAGTGGCAGCTACACAGGTCCCTCTGAAAGCCATCTGCTGCCCAGTCTGGAATAACAAGGGTTGCAGTCAAGACTAGTTGAGTTCACACGCTCTCCCTAGGAAGTCTCTGTGGAGGTAATTTAACAAGGTAAATGAAATCCCCCTCTGAGAAGGAATACCTGTAAAGAAGGTGGGAAGAAGTGCTGCCTTTCTCCTACCCACAGAATGTCACTGCCTCTAAGTCTGGCTGCTTACAAGGGGTCTGCAAGCCACCAGTCCCCTTTGCATTTGCTTTGTAACTCGATGAATTCTTAACTTGATGCCTTACTTTTCCCTTATGACCACATTGTTTGGCTCTGGAGCTGGCTGCTCTCAGGCTGTCTATGTGCTGGCCGTGGAAGCAGCACAGGATTTCTCCCCAAATGACTGTCTGTTTTTCATAATGTTAGCAGCGTGAGCTGAAGAATTTAAGAGGAAAGGGGCTAGTTTCTTCATTTATGGTCACTGGTGATTGTGGGAGCCCTTTCCAGGCTTGTATTTGCCATTTTCTTCCCCAGTGGGAAGCCAGAAGGAGCAAGAGGAATCTATTTCCGACTGTTTAGCTGTATTTATTTTCCACTGCCTGCCTCTCTGCCTGCAGTATTGCTAATGTTCCCAAAGCACCTGAAGTCATTTATTTTCTACCTCTGCCTGTGGCAGTGGTATTGCACCCTAGAAAGTTTTGCTTGAGGCCTTCTGGGCTTGCTCTAGGCATGTGAGAAAATAAATAGACTTAGGAACAGCATGTGTTAAATCCATGGTGGGTGTCTAGACTGCCAAGGTTTGTATATGTTTTCACTTTTAATAAGTGTGCATAGATATATTACTAAGTATCTGGTAGAGAAACATACTCTAGATGCTGCAAACTTGCTGTTGGTATGGTCCTCTCAGGAGCCATTTGAACAGCATCAGCTTCCCTGTATAAACACTAACATTTCTTTAAAAACTTAAATGACTTTTGAAGGTCTCCATTTAATTAGGAAAATCTTTGCTATGTTTGTCTTGTTTTATGAGCTTTCCTGGGTCATCCAAAGTCCCCTGTGAATTAAGAGGATGCTCTTTTGTTGCCAAGGCTGTCCAGGTCTTACTGCTCTGAACTGAGCCGTGCATGCAGTCCAAGGTTCAGGGTTTTGGGGGAGAACAGCTGACATAAGGGACCAGTTGGCAGATTTTTTTGTGGGTTTTTTTTTTTTGGTGGGTTTTTTTTTTTTTTTTTTTTGAAGAATTATGAGGTTTGGCATGAAAAAATGGCTACAGGCTTCAAAAGTAATAAGACTTTCATTCTTCTCTCTGATTATAAATGGCTGGGAGTCAAGACGGGTCCATTTATTTCCACAACTGGCTGCTTAGGCGCTGCCTGGTTCATGCTTTGAATAACTTGTGTTCTCCCATCCTTCTGATGATCTTTTGCAGATTTACCTTCACTTACTTCACATTTCTATCAGCTGTGTTCCTTTAGCCCAGGTGGGACCACTAATGTGACCTCTACATCTTCATTGGCAAATTGCTTGGCTGCTGGTTCAGTCATTAAAAAATAGAAAAGAAGAAAAGCTACTGGCTTCAGGGTGTGGTTGGTGAGCAAGACTGCTGTCCCTGGTTTGAAGCCAGTCAAACCTGTAACCCTGATCCTGCAGCCAGGGAAGATCTGAGGAAGGAACACAAGAGGGTAAGCCAAACCAGTTTTTTTCCTATTTCAATTGGGCACTTTACCTTTCTCCCCTATATCTTGCTAGCAAAGGCACCTGCTGCTTGTCTGACAGCTGGCTAAGGCTCAAGCTGGAAAAGAGCTCATGAGATATTTAAAATTTCTGCCATTTGAGCTCTCATGTACCTTCCCTACTTACCACAGGGGAGACAAATCCTCTTACCCAGCTGTCAAATAAGCCCAGTGGTAAAGCTGGAAATTAGGAAACGAGCCTGTGCGACTGCCTGGTCACTGTGGGAGCTCCTGGGAATGTGCTTGGCCTTAGAGATGTTATCTGGAACTTTATGGGGACCTTCAGGATCATCCTGGGTACTCTGGCACCGAAAAGGTCCACTCCGCTTAGCAAACTCATCCAAGGTGAGGAAAGTGATTTGAGGGATTGATACAAGTTTGGACTTACAGATGAAAAGGGGAATTTCTCATAAAGTAATTTAATTTTTCCTGTCATGCTGCTGCCCAAACAAACTTGCTCTCCAAACAACCCTCTGGTGGCCTGTGCTCACAGGAGTCATAGGAAAACCTCTCTGTATTGAGGAGGGAGTGGAGGAGGAGAAAAGATTAAAAAGAATTTGATTTTTTTTTTTCCCCATGAAATTGAAAGATGTTAAGTTTTCTAGAACATCATGTCAATTTCGCCTTGCTGTGGAGTAAGACCAGTGCTACATATAAATAAAAATCTTAGGGTAAAAAAATTAACACAAACCAATGTCTGATTCTGGTGGAGACTGAAATGGCTGCACAGGAAACACAAAACATCCAGTCTGTGTTCAACAGAAGCTACAAGAAACCATAAAAAAAAAAAAGATGTCTTTCCCCTTTTACTGAAGTTACTCAAAAAGCTACAAAATTAAAAATAACAGATGATTCTTATGAATTTTCCTTCCTGGGAGTTTATAAATACCTCAGGTATTTTTGTTTTGGACTGTGTTTGACATTCACGCAACTCTGTGCAGAAGGTATATATAAGATAAGTAGTGCTAAAATGCCTCTTTGAAACATTTTGTAGGCTTTTGAGCAGGCTCTGCACTGAAGTATAATTGACATTATGGCTTCTATCCTGTCTCTCCTAAAATTTAAAAGTGAAACATACGAAACCAATTTCTCCCGTGCACTCCCCCAGGTCAGAGTCCAAATACTGCTGTTTGTTAGCAGTGTGGGCTTTTAAAAAAGGTACCTTCTCAGGAGGTGAGAAAAGGTGCTCCATGAACTTTGCAGCCCCCCTGGTGAGGCTGCATCTGAGCCAGCTGCTCCCCAGGTCACGCCAGGTCTGGTGCAGGGATGACTCACAATGTTTGTCTCCAGGAAAAAGCAGATTTCTTGAAAAAGAAGGGAATAATTGAGACCTTTCAAAGCTCATGGTTGCTCACCTTGAGTGAGGTAACTGTCTGCAAAGCAACCAGGCATCTGGTAGGAGAAGTCAGTAAGGCAGTATTTCGGAATTTGCCAAGACTGGGCATTTATCCTCTATTTAGTCAGCACCCATCAGGATAGCCACTAATTGAAGCCGAAGGGACCAATCATGGTGTAAGATACTGGGCAGTGTGAGTAATGATAATACTATTTGGCCTTTAATTAGTCATTTAGAGTTCATTTCAGAACTAGAGAGCTTAGGCTGGATTCACTGCTCCTGCATATGGATTCCTTGTGGATTAATTTGTGGCTCCCACAGAAGGGATGAAGGGGGCTGGTGACTGCAGAGCTGCTGATAGCTGCAGGTGTTCACACCACTCTCCTACCCCTTCCATTCATCACTTGAGAAATTGGGATTTTTCTCCTCTTTTGTCACGAAAATATCTGTGGTCTCTCAGGTGTCTCAAATCTGGCAAATTTCTCTAGGTGCCAGCTAAATTACAGCAGCTTTGCTGTGGGATAACAAGGCTGGCTAACTCCCAGCTGGTTTCTTTGCTGGTTGTCCAGCTGTTAACCTGACCAGGAAAGTGCTATGGATGGATGTCTGTCGCAGCACAGTGTTTGTTTTCTTTCTCATTCCTTATGTTGCTGTGAGTATATTTGATTAGGGTTGAACACCTGAAGTTTGTGAGAATTAAATTTCTTGATTATTGTCCTTTAACATCTGTGCAGGGAAACTGGTTTTAAAAAAGAATCATAGAATATTTTGAGTTGGAAGGGATCCAAAAGGATCATCAAGTCCAACTCTGTGAAAAGGGATGGATGAGGATTTTAAAATTTGTTTTTCTTTTCACTGCTGGATTTCTTTTAGGAATATATTTTCCTGGAAACTTACTTTTTGTTTTAGTTCTCGTGTTATTTTCTATATACTTTAATAGGTAGAATGACTGCTGTGGTGGGTTGCTGCTGAAAAATGTTGGATGGGCAGATATGAGGAGCCATAAGTTTTGGTGCACCATTAGCATGTGTCCCTTGAGTTCTGAGTTTTTTCCTGGGATCCTGTGTTGTGGCTATTGTGATTTGATGTGGATTGCTGCTACGGCATCGTCTCTGATCATTAGATTTGACATTGCTGTGAATTTAGAGAGGTGGTTTAGTGTTAATCAGCTTCTCTGTTTCTCTGCTAAGCTCACACATGCCCCCCTGCTGTGTAAAAGCACCCCATGAACTTATACTAGAGTCTTTTCTTGTCTTTGTCTGCTTGGCTTGAGCAATTATATGTGTTGCAGGGAGTCACATATAATTTGCTGAATCCTGCCAAGAAAAAAAGTCTCCTATTGTTCATAGTGNAAAAAAAGTCTCCTTTTTTTTCTTTTTGTTTTTTTTTTTTTTTTTTTTTTTTTTTTAATAAGCTGTCTTCTGTAGTGCCAGTCTTTGTCTATTTGGGGAAAAGAATCCTTCACCAAAAAATGGTGAATCTTTCTTGGAAAATACATCTTGCTATACCAGTATTGAGAGACAATCTCATAGCAACATCCATACATGTGTTTTAGCAATGATCCCTTTAGAAAGTGTGACTGGGGTTGAGGAATCCGTTTTGGTACTTTTGGTCTCCTGTACTTCTACCAATGACTCATCAGTGGGATGAGGTCTTGATTGAATTTTAAGTGGACACAGCTTCAAAGGAGAGCTGCTGTTACACCTTCAGTGAAGTCTAGAGCTCAGTATCCTGCGAAAGGCAGTGAACTCTGTTTGTGTAGAGCACTTGCAACTTGGGTCAATGCTGAGCTTAAGCACAACAGCAGCTATCAACTTGAGTATGATTGCTACAAGATCTGATTGTTCCAACCAAAGATCTCCTCTAACAGAGCCTCCAGTGTGGACTACCAGGCCTAAGGCTGGGAGAGAAGGTGTTGAGGGGAGATGGGCAAAGCAAATGGATTTACAGATTTTTACCATATCTGAAACAGAAGCATCTAGATTTAGATGCTGTCTAGAGCCTTACCCTGTAAAAATAACAGTCACAACAGCACAGGAGTAGATCCTCACCTAGCTCCAGTTTGCAAAACTTGAAGGTCTGGCTTCTCTTAGTCCCCAGCGCCTGTTGCCTTGCTCTTTGCTGTTGAAAATTGTAGTTCCATGGTAGTTAGTTTTCAAGGTTACTTTCTGTAAATATAGCCATGTTATTCTAACTCTATCTTATCATATGCATTTCTTTCTCATGGACACAGACCCTTGATGGACATTTCCTTTGACCACTGTGGTTGAAGGAGGAAGAACTGATTTCCTCCAATGAATAGTGATTTCCAAAAGGGTATATAAGAAATAAAGTAAGGTGGGTCTTGTGCCCCTTCCTTCCTTTCCTTTGAACCTGAACACAGCTGTCTCTGGCTCTTCTTTCTGCGTCGTCAGCATCAAGCGCCTACAGTCTAAAGCTTCTGAGGAGTTTCATAAGGATGTGTAGCTACTGTTATCCCTATTAAAATGGGTAGAAAAAATGAATCACAAGCAGTCATATACTTGATCAGTTAGCAGATTAGAGCTGTAAAAAGAATTATGCTTACCTGTCCTCAGCAGTTGGTGTACTTATTGAGCCTATTCCTCTTGGCTGAAACATATATCTGACTATACAAGTTTTCATGCTGCTGCTTAACATGGGCAAAGCAGTGAATTTAAAAACTGACCTTTTTGTGGAGGAATGTTTTGAGCCCTCCATTCTTTCACTTTTCTGCTTTTCCACACTGTTCTCTGAGCTGTGAAAGCTTTTAATTTCTCTGCGTTTGACTGTCACCCCTGAGGACGTGACTCATCAATGAAGGGATGGACACCAAATTTGTGTTCTGCATTTCTTTGTAGGGACACATCTGTCCTGAGGCTGTTCTGCTTTTTAAGTAGCAGGGGACTTTAGTGAGTAGAAGAAAGGTGTTTTTGACTAGGAATGATAAAGGTGATCTAGTCAAGGCTTCTAAGAAAAAATGCTTCCCTAAATTCTTTCCACTGTATGTTAATAGGGTTTTGTGTCAGAGTATGGTCTGTGGAGGCTGCACAAAAAGATGAGGACATTCTAGAGGACCTTCTTTCCCTGTATAGTTCTGAGCTTAGAAGGGCCATTTCTCTGCATTTGAGCACAATTCCAGAAAGACTGAGACAATCTTATTCATAGTACAGAAAAAATGAGTGCTGGGTACCTGGGCTTTGACACAGACTGCCACAGAATGCCCCAGCAGCAGTATTCTCTGTGCAGCCATTTATTCTTTCCTTTGTCCCTTAGGTTGTTCCCACTATTATGGTGTTGGGATGCCTTAGGGATTTTTGCAATTTGGTTGAGCTTGTGCTGACTAAATTACCAGTATGCATCAGCCAGCTGACCTGGGGCACAGGTGGCTGTGATTCACTCAACACCTCTTGGAACCAAGTCACAAAATTTTGCTCCTGGACAGATACAAATACCTTCAGAATGCTTGGTCTTGCCTGTGAAAAGGCCATAGCTGTGTTGAGCTAGCTGGAAATACCAATGTATTTACTTTTAAAATTCTATTGTGGTCATTCCTGGCTTTATAAACTGTTCAACCCCAAGGAAAGCACAAAGACGTTTTCCTAAATAAATCAGTTCAACTAATTGGCAAGGAGTACCCTCTTGCATGAGGAATAGTTGTTCTGGTCCTAGAGGATTTACAGCTGTCATGATGGGTGCAGTTTGAAGTGAATAGAGAACAAGAGTATTAGACTGGATAACAATCATGAGGTGGCTGCATGATGCAGTGACTTTCTGGTTTTCAGACCTAGGAAGGAGCTTACCAATAATGAATCTAGAAGTGCCTTGCACATGTAAAATTGAGATTGGAATGACTAATCACGTATAATTGATGTAGTAAAGCTGGAGAATTGAGTCTTAGTCATGATGGGTTTTTCGAGTGATGGTGTGTGGAGCAGTGAAGCATTTTGAAATATCCCTCACCTTCAGACTCTTTTGCTGGCTGGCATGTTTGGGAGATGATGGGTAAGAGTTCTGTGGAAGGGAAAGCTACTCAGAGCCACTTTTGATCTTGAAAATGTGGTAAGTAGTTTTCCTCTTTAAACAAATGAGGCCCAGAAGTGTTTATTCTCTGAGTGCCTTCTGCTTTAGGGCATCCCAGGAAGGTGTTTATGTTGTGAGTGAGTTCAACAAGTGCATATAAAGTTTCTCAAACTCTCTCACTACCATTGAAAGAACTTCTGTGATTTTGCTTTTTCTCTATGGGTGTGTAGGAATCTAACTTTGTAAGCCCATGAACTTGAAGCAGATGAATGCATTTCATCCAGTTTCTCAATAGGTTTTGATAACATTAGAACAGGGAAAGGACAGCTGGTTGTGGTGGACAGTTTAATCTTTCCTGCTGGTAAGATACACTGGCCAATCTAGAGAACTGAGAAGTATAAATTGCCTTTTAAATACTGATAAATAGTAAGGGTGGGGGAGGGGAACTTAAGGAAATGTTACGTCTTAACTGATATTGCATTGATTGTAATTCTCTGCTGAGATCAACAAATCTGGTTCATCCTTGAAGTTTGCTGTTTACTAAGTCTCTCCACCCTACAATAATTGTTTCTTTAACCCTTAGTAAATTGGTGACATAATCTGTGGTGCAGCATTTAATTGTACAACACCTTGATGCTGGGACCTTTTTGTCCATGCTTTTGATATGACCAAAATGATCAGCAGTCTAAGTATTTGTCTGCCTCTTCTGTGACTTCAGGCAAACTCATAACCTAAATGATGTCTTAATACATAGAGAGGGAGGTTAGATAATCCCCCTATTCCCTTACAGGAGGGTAAGTTGTGTTTCTTCTTACTTCAGCCTTTTTGACTGAATAGAAAAGGAATGATCAGGGAACAGACTGAAAATATGCAACTTGACTTAATCACAAAACTCTAGTACTGGCAGTGACACTTGAAGTGTTTGTAACACTCAGCCCTTCATTCTGCCCTGGGGAGAGACAGGTTCTTGTCAAGGACTTCTTACTGCAACTTGCCTCTCTAGCAGGCAGGGCTTTTGTCAGATTTTCAAGCTGATCTGACATAAGAGATATTAAAAATCCTACAACCAGCCAGTTGATGACCAAGCAGCCTATACTTACCACAGCTTGGGAGTACAAGGATGGATATTGTTTGAGATCTAACATGGGAACACAGAATGAAATTGAGTCTAAACTGAATATCAGGTCAATATTTCCCAGCAGTGAGGTCTAACAGATTGCGGAATACCTCTGGGAAAACAGTAGCAGAAATTCTGTTACATATTGTCTCTGTTTGAGTGTTCAAAACCAAAACCCAACATATGGCCCTATAAAGGGCAGTACTGTGCCATTAGGGCCATGGAGCTTAGGGAAAATGATTCCATTCAGAGGAATGGGACTGCTAACACTCCGGTGTTTCATGGAAGGGGTGATGTTGGCATCTGAACTCTTTCTGTAACACCTTCCTTGGTCACTTTGCTGCTTGTGACATGGGAAAGGATGAATGAACTCTGAATGTTAAGTGCAGCCTGTATTTACCTTCTGCAATTGTTTTATGCGAGCCCGGGAGTGCAGGCATGTAGGACATGCCTTCCAAAGAGCAAAAAGGGGCTCGTTTGACACTTTTCAATATGCTTGAGAGGTGGGATAAACTTCAATATCCCCTTCAATTTTGTTAGGAGAAATCCCATTTGAGTGTTACACCATTATTAGCAGAGACAATGGGACAAACATTGGTATCCTGTTAATTATAGCCATGTTAATGATATATATTTCTGCAGTTAGATAGCATTGCAAGTCTATTTCCTGTCTTAATTTTGTGCTGTGCTGTTTGAAATGTTAATGAAGCCAGAATTCTCAAAGGTCATCCTCTGAATGCATTTGCTTTTTTTCCTGTTTTGCTTCAGAAAAATTTAAATGAGGTTTTGTACCTAATGTTGCTAACAATGTTAACTTTCCTGTTTAATTAATGAAGGTGTGGGAGCATCTCTGCCCTGGTCAGTGAGTTAAATGAGAAAAGCTCTGTATTCGCCTTTGAACCATCTCTTGGCATTTTCCTTCCATGACATGTGTCCTGTCCCTCCACTTTCCCCCAGCAGCCTCTACTACTTTCTTTTCAGAGGCTGTGTGAAAGAATGGTTAAAAACCAAAAAACCCAGAAAAACCCCACAAAACAAAAATCAACAGAAAAGTGCAACTTTAGCAGAACTGAGCATTGTGTTTCCCAAAGAGCCATTTATCATCCTTGGAAAGTTTTGATTCTTCTCAAATAATAAAGAAAAGGACTAGTAATTGCTGTTTTCAGCTAATTGACAGAATTGTGTCGTGAAAGAGGGAGAATTTCTGAATTACCTTTGCTGATGACACTTGAAGGTTGTTTTAAACTATCACTTGCTACTAAATTAAGAAACTGTCCCTTGTCTGTGCTCATCATTAATCCAGTGGGTGAGTTTCATTTGTTTTTAATACTATTAGATGACAGGCAAATGGTAAGTGTAAAGGATGTTTCTATCAACTCCGTTTAATATTGTGGAGTGCCTGATTCAACTTCTACTTTGCAATCTTTGTACTGGTTTCACTGAGAAGTACACTGAGGCTCTTAAATATTGACTGGTGGAACCATATTCTGACCAGTTTGGAACAAAAATGTCAGCTAGGTAGAATATGTGGCAAGAGGGATCCTACACCCTCTCCCCACTGAGAAGAAGGTGGGACAGAAGTGAATGGATAGAAGTCTGTGCTTGGGGTGGTGGGAGAAGCTCCTCTTTGCCTTTCCTTCCCAGGTGCCCTTATACTACAGATAATAGGCTCTGGAATTAGAAGGATAGGAACATGAAGAGGTGGGTGATGCTGGTGAAGGGTTTTGAGCACAGGTCTGATGAGGAGTGGCTGAGGGAACTGGGGGTGTTTATCCTGGAGAAAATGAGGCTCGGGGGGATCTTATTGATCTCTACAACTGAAAGGAGGCTGTAGCAAGCTAGGGGTTGGTCTCTTCTCCCAAGCAACAGGACAAGGGGAAATGGCCTCAGGTTACACCAGAGACAATTTAAATTAGATATTAGGAAAAATTTCTTCACAGAAAGAGTTATCAAACATTGGAACAGGCTACCCAGGGAAGTGGTTGAGTCAGCATCCCTGGAGGTATTTAAAAGACATGTAGATGTAGTGCTTAAGGACATGGTTAGTGGAGTACTTGGCAATATTGGGTTAACAATTGGACTTCATGATCTGTTATGTCTTTTCCATCCTACTTAATTGTCTGGTTCTATGCTAGACGAGTTGGTGAGATCACATCAGCCCCACTTCATGACCACATTCCAAAAAAAAATGCTGTCACAGATGGCTCCTTTTTGGGGGGAACAGAAGGTCCAGTCAGGAGCCAACCAGACTCATCTTTTAGGGAAGTTTTCCACCTCTTTGAGACTCTATGTCAAGAAGTTGCCAGGAAATATTCTAGTCTGTTGTCCTTCAGATCCGCTACCTCTTTTTCATGGGTGTACAAATGAAGTTACACTGAGAAGTCCAAGAGAAATCAGAAGATATTTCAGGGCCTTGGGGAGATTGTTAAAGTGATCAGAAGCACAGCTGGTATTCTCCTTTATCCCTCCCAGTTGTAGAGAATGACTTCAGGTAGATCCAGCTTACCCATACCTACCTCTGAGGCTGGTGTTGCTGACAGAATTTGAAGGTTTTCAATCATGGGAAACATCAGACCTGCTGGAGCCTGATGGGATTCACTTTTCTCAGTGAGGGGGAAGTTAGTGGGGCTGATTGAAAAAAGCTTTAAACTAAGCTCCAAGGGGAAAAGGGCTAAAATCAGGTTTACTTGTGGCAAGCTATAAGATGGCACAACAGTGTTTGAGAAATGGTGTGCTAACGCACTGCTCCACGATGCACTGAGTACTCTGGAGCATGTTTGTTTGTAATGAACATGGTATAAGAAACAAATGAGAGAGGCCAGAAGCTTTGGCTCAGTCCCAGAGATACAGCATCATGGGTGTAAGTGAGGCTTGGTGGGAAAAGGCCTGTGACTGGAATGCTGTGATGGGCACATGTAGTAAGGGAGAGGGGTAGGGGTAGTGTTTTATATAAAGGATGGGTTGGACTGTGCAGTGGTGGCTGTTGGGGACAACATGGTTAAGAGCCTCTGGATAAGGATTAGAGGAAAACCTGATAAAGTGGATGCTGTTGTGGGAGTCTATAGGTTACTCAACCAGTGTGATGACACCAGTGTATTGTTCTATAAGGAATTAAGGGAAATCTGTAATCAGTTGTCCTTATCCTTATAGGATAAGTTGGCCTTAGGGGTGACTTCAGTTTCTCAGATTTTAACTGGAACTGTAATACAACAAATGTGAACAAGTTCAGGAAATTCCCAAAGCATGTTGAGGATGAGTTTTTGATATGAGTTCTAAGGGACCCAACTAGAAAAGGTAGCCTTCTAAACCTGTCATTTGTCAACGGAGGTGGTCTCATGAATGAAATGATAACTGGTGCCTGTGTTGGCCACAGTCATCATTAAATGTTTGATTTTAAAAGCTTTGATATGAGAAAAACTGTTGGGAGGGCTTCTACCCTGGGTTTTGGAAGAGTAGACTAGGCTGCTTGAAAAACTACTTAGTAAGGTCCCCTAAGAATCTGCTTTCAAGAGCAGTGGGATGCTCATCACATTTTGAGGACCATCTTTGAGTGTGGGAGCAGGCAGTTCCAATTTGTCATATGTCAAGGAAACAGGGCAGAAGCCTGGCTTGGCTGAACAGGGATGTCCTGGAGCTTTGGCAGAAAATGAAAGTGTATGTACTTTGGAAGCCAGTCCAGGCTGTGCAGGAGGACTATAGAGATGGCGTTCACTACTGTAGGGAGAAAGTTTGTATGGCCAATGATCAACTGGAGTTGAAGCTTGCCAGTACTGTGGTGGATAACAAAAAAACTTTTCATAGTATGTTAACAGCAAAAGGGCCACTAAAGTAAATGTTGGACTGTTGCTTGATGGGTGAAGCATCACAAATACATATGAAGATAAAGCCAGGGATGTTTAATGCCTTTTTTTGCTTTGGTCTTTAACACCAATGATGGGCCCCGGAGGCCTGTGTTGGAGGATAGCAATAGGGAGAATGATTAGCTACCAGATGACTTTGAACTGACACAGGATTTGCTGCTGCAACTGACTGCCCATAAATCTATAGGACCCAATGGGATTCATCCCAGAGTACTGAAAAAGTTAGTGAATGTTACTGTGAGACTTTTCTGATACTTAGCAACAGTCTTAGGAATCTGGAGAGGTCCTAATTGACTGCAAACTAGAAAATGTTGTTCCAACTTTTTCAAGAAGGACAAGAAAGAAGACCCTGATAATTACAGGCCTGTCAACCTCCCTTTGGTGCCTGGTAAAATTACGGAGAAGTTTATTCTGGGAGTTACTGTAAACTCCTTTTGAAAGACAATGCAGTTAACAGTCAAACCCAATGTGTTCATGAGAGGAAAATAATGTCTTGCTAATTTAATATCCTTTTAAATGACAAGGTTATCCTCCTAGTGAACGAAGAGAAGGCAGTGGGTGTGATTTTTTTTTCCCCCCCATTTTCTATTTTTAGTAGGGTTTTTAATTCTGTCTCTCACAATATCTTTCTTGACAAAATGTCCAGCATACAGCTAGACATGTACACAGTATGCTGGGTGAACAACTGGCTGAAGAATTGGGCTCAAAGAGTCGTAGTAAATTGGATAGCATCTGGCTGGCAGCCAGTCACTAATGGTGTTCCCCAGGGCTTCATTTTAGGCCTATTTCTCTCACAGTTCAGTGCGCCCTAAGTTTGCTGATAATACTAAATTAGGAGAAGCTGTTGAGTCCCTCGAGGGTAGAGATTCCTCACAGAGAGATCTTGATAGATTAGAGAGCTGGGCAATCACCAAATATATGAAATTTAATGAGAACAAATGGTGGTTTCTGCACCTGGGAGAGAGTAATTCTAGATGTGCGTATAGATGAGGAAAGAAGAGGTCAGAATTAAGCCCTTCAGAAAGGGATCTTGGGGTTTTAGTTGATGACAAGGTCAGTATGAGTCAACAATGTGTCTTGGTGGCCCAAAGGACCATCTGAACCCTATCCTGGGATGCACTAAGCACACTATAGCTAATCAGTCAAATAAGTGCTTGTACCATTGTATTCAAAGTTGGTGCGGCCTCACCTGCAAGTACTATGTGCAGCTTTAGACTCCATAGTATAAGAAGGATATGAAATACCAGGATGTGTCCAAAGACAGGCAACAAAGATGGTGAAAGGACTAGAGGGCGTGACTTAGGTTCTGAGGATACTAAGTTTGTTCAGCTTAGAAAAGAGGAAGCTGAGGGGTGACCCCAACACTCTCCAAAATTTGCTCATGATGGGAAGCAGAGAGGGAGGTGCTGATTTCTTCCTTCTGGTGTCCACTGATAGCATCCACATGAGAGCAAATGGCTTAAAGCTGTGTCATGAGAAGTTCAGGTTGATCATTAGGACAAAGTTCCTCACTGAGACGGTGGTCAAGTACTGCAACAGGCTCCCTAGGGAAGTGATCATGTCCCCAAGCCAGCTGATGTTCAAGAAGCATTGGGAGAATGCTCTTGGATGTACAGTTTAACTTGTATGTTGCCCTGCATGGAGTTGTACTCAGTGCTGTCCATGGGTACTTTCTATGATTCTGAACTGTAGCCTGACTCAGTTTTTTTAGCCTCTGAGATGGTGCGGCAAAAAAGAAAATGGCCAAAATGGTAATATGCAGGTTTTGCTCTTTACTACATTAATCAAAACTGGAATGCAGGGAGAGAGCACCAGGTTTTAATGAGGTGTTTTATCGTTATGCTTGAGTGTACCCATAAATCTATGCAGGTGAGGCAAGCCTGAGACCTTTTGAAATAAGCCTGTTATTTTTCTTGTAATTTAGATATCACTATCAAACTGCATGTAGGGGGCAAGTGTGTGGGTGGAATTTTACCTGCTTCTAATATGAACCAGGTTCTAATAGGAACCCAGAGTCTACTTACTTCTTGTTTCTTCCATGAAGGTGACTTTGGTTCTCTTCTTACATTTCTCATTTCACTACTTAGATTGTCAACGCTTTTTACCTTCACTGCCTAGAGCTGGAGAGTTTCTCAAATATTATTTTATAGCACATGTTTCTACTCACATCTCTGAATTTGCAAGTTAGAGCACTTCAAGGGCAGCTTTCTAGGCTGCAGACCCAGCTGTCATTCAGGTGCAGAGGACACTTAATCAGGCCTCTGTGTGGGGTTCAGCATGTGCACAACATGCAACCTTTGCACAGGCGTCACTGCTTTGTCCCTGTGTGGAAGATGGGGAAATATTTCCCCTGTGGCAAACAGCTCTGGATCCAGAGAGGAGATTTGTGCAGGAAGAAGTCTGTTATTCATAGCTCAAGAACACATGATAGCTTAAAACCAGGGTTGTGGCCATGCAACCCTCTTATTTAACACAACTGCAGAGGTTGGGGACCTCTTAAAATAATAGTGCAAATGAAAGCTGCGTTTTGCTAATGCCAGCTACAGGCAAGGTCATTCTCTGAGGATGGCATTACTGGAAAAATTAAACAAGAGTGCCTTTGGACTCAGCAAAGCTCAGGGGACAGGTTTGTGGGAATACTTGCCCATGGAGTGCAGCAGTAGAGCTGCCCTAGATCGTTTTCCTGATGCTGCAGGGGAGAAAGGCTCTTTTTCTCCCTGCTTCTTGCTGAGGTTTTCAAGCAGCAATTGATGCAAAGGCTGATCGCAGCTTAATTTGCAACTGAAAACAGACCAAAAAACCTACAGGCAGAGATTGTCCTCTACTAAATGTTAAATGAAAATGAGGGTTTGGAAGAATGTACAGTGAAGTATCTCTTAGACAAAAGTTTCTTATGCTTCTACTCACAAAGCACAAAGTTTAGAGCAGGATTCTTCCCTTTCCCCATCCCCCCAACTCAAAAAAAAACCGAAAAACCATGCTGAAGTGAGGTTGTGGGCAGTCCCCAACCCAAACTACTGGGCAATACCATCTGCTACACCCCTGTTTTGTGAGATTAGACAGTTTAGCTATATGTGTGTTAGCCACACTCTGCTATTATCCACTTGGGGATTTTTTTATCATTTTATATTTAATCACAAAGTCTGGTCTTGTACCCAAAGCACTAGCACATCCATCAAGATGGATTTTGCCCTCTATGGCTTTTTATTTTATTTTCTTGAAATAAAGACTGTATATTTGGTTTCATATTAGAAATCAGCTTTCAGAGAAGATGGATGTTTTTAGCAGATCTTGGTATTTTATATTTACACGGCACAGAAAAGTGCAGAAAGAAAACAATGTGATAATAGTTTTTCTCAAATAGCCCAAATAGTTAAATGGAAGTTCTTTGTAGTTCCTTTGCAAAAGATGTCTTTTTTGTTTTGTGAGGTAATTATGGATTTTCATGAGCACTCCTTGCTAATCAGGTTTAATGACACTAAACCCAAATCACATTATAGTTATTTTCTAAGCCTGCATTGGAGACATGCTGCATTAACCCAAAAGAACAAAGCATAGAGATGACAACAACAATAATAAGAGCAAAAAGAAAAAAAGGAAACAGTAGAGAAGCAGAATAACTTGTGGCTTTGCTTCCTGCACAATGAGAGTGGTACAGCGCTAGAGGAATGGGCACTGGTTAAATTAATGGTACATAGCATTGTCCTTGAACTTCTGGGAATCTAAAGCACTCTGGAAAAATATTTGCTCTTAATTTTATCTTATTTTTGTGAAGTCTAGCTGATTTAGCTAACAGAAAACCTGTGCATTGTTGGGTTGCATTATTTTAGTATAATATGTTATTCCTTCTTGCTTGCTAAGTCTAACCTTCAGTTGTTCAGTACCAAGGGTGTGATTGAGCCTCAGTCACAAACTCACAAAGTGAAGAAAAAGGCTGGGGATTGGAGGGTTGGAGGAAATACCTACAAGAAACTGATGGTAACATCTCCCACCTCTGGGGTTGTGCAAGGCTCCAGCAAATGGGCACAAAATGATAACACTAGGATGATTGTGCTGACCATATGGAGGACTGGAAAATGCAGCTCTTGGCAGGTCTCATCCATCTGGGAAACTGTTTGCTTTGGTCTCTGTGGATGTGTTGTGTCTTCTGAAAATAGCACATAGCAACAGTAAGTGCCAGTGTGTGTTACCTACTTTTTTTCCATATCCTCTTGCATTTACCTTTCCTCTGTATGTGAAAAACACGTACATTCCATATTTTGTTGAGGCTGAATAAATGTTATCTCTCAACATATGAGGTACTCTCTCTCTGGAAAAGTAATGCTTTGAAAAATCAGTAATAATGGAGTCAGTTTAAAAAGAAAAGATTGTTGTTTTTTTTCCCCTAAAAAACCCAGAAGGTAATACAACTTCCATGTTTTTCTCCTGAATGGATAATAATTTTTCAAAGCCTGTCCATATATGCTACACTTTAAATACAGAGTTGATAGAAATTTCACTGAGTTGAGGAAGGGGTAAGGTCATGTTGGAAATATCTTCATTTTATATATTATATGAATATAATATATTAATTATTACGTGGAGCATACTTTTACATATATGCACCTTCTTAGTCCTGGTAAGAAAACAAGACAATATTGACACATTTATATCAATTTTGCTATTTTGTCATGTGCACTGATTACTCAAAACCCTCCTTGTCATTCTTAATACTTACTGTGGAGGATAATGTAAATTACCTTGTGAATTTCCCTCTGCTATAATTTTCCTTTCTAACCTCCATAAAACACCATGAGCACTTCACCTGTAATTAGCATGTGAGTTATTTGTGGTATTGTAAAATATAAACCGACCTGTGACTGTTGTCTCTTGGCACTACGCATCTCTCACAAATGGGGTTGTGATCTAGGATATCATCAATCTTTTCTTTGTGGTTCAGAAAAGGAATCCATTTTCTTTCATAAAAGACCCATTGGTCTTTGTGATCTATAAATCATTCTTTCCAAAGAATCCCTTTGAAATACCAATTCAAGGTAGTCTCACAGAATATCGCTTTATAGATTTTTCTCAGGATGGAAGATAATCCTTGTGCCTATCAAAAAGGAAGATCTGTACTATTTTTCATTGAATTTTGCAACTTTAGTAGAAGCTCTCTAAGGGCCCAATATTGCCATCTCTAGTCTTGTGTCCTGCATGAAGTCACAGTTTTTTTGTCAAAATAGCATTTGCTATTGTCTGAGTATGAGATGACAGACTTAAAACCAGGGTCCTATAAGACAGCATTCCTTACAGCATTGAAAATCCTTAGACCTGTTAATGAGAAACATTGGCATTTTATGTGTGTGTGGTTTTGTTTGTTTGCTTGTGGCTGTGTGTGAGTATTTGGTTTTTGTTTGTTTGCTTTCCATCCCTATAAAACTGCTCTTAGAGACCCTTCTGAAGTAGCCCTTCTATCAGAGGCCTGTCATGCAAATTGTTTTGAACATATCTTAGGTTCTGTGAGAAAATACTTGCTATTACATGAACTTGTCCTGGTTGTATCTGCCTTTATAAAGACTGCAAGCCAGTTCTTGAAAACTGCGTGATCCTCAGTGAAATACCTGAAGGGGAAGTTGCCAGATGTCGGTGTCATTATGCCATCGTGCTCCTGCAGATGGAGTGTGCGGTGTGGTGGGTCTTCTGGTTTTATTCTTTGGTTTTATTCTAAAAGCATTCACGTTTTCAAGAGTTTTGTTTCTCTGTGAAGGACAGAAACTTGTCTTCATGTAATTTGAAAATTTCAGCCATAACTTTAAGGAAAATGCCACACAGTGCAAAAATGACTGGAAAAATTGCCAGGGGAGACAGCAAAGCAGTCACAGGATGGCTGCCCTTCAGTGGGATAAGAAATGAGCAGCACTTAAATGTGCAGAGTTTATAATTTTTTGGAGGCCTTCAGGAACATGCTGCACAAACTAAATAATAATAAACAATGTAGTTCTTCTACATAAATAATCCTTTCTATTTCTAATCTACTGATTTATTCCTGCAGTGGCATATTGTTTGCACAATTTTTCTCAAGGTATTGTCATTGAGCTCTATTGTGCAAAGGAAATGAATTTATCTGCATGAAACTACAATGTTGGAGAGACATTATATGGCTGTATTTACAGTTTTCTTCTGTTTAGTGATTATGCTGTATTTTTGTTTTTTTCCCTTCCCTCAATTTATCTTTTGGCTGGCTCAGAACAGCAGGATATTTGGCGTGGGCTGTGAAGCAGATTTAAGAAGTCAGAGGTAATTTTAATCCAGTTCTAACTTCTTCAGTCCATAACCTGCCAGTGGAAAGAATATTATATTTCTCTTTCTTTTTATAGCTTTCTCACAGGGACATAATCAATTTGTTCTTTAAGCATTTCCAAAGAAGTGAGGACAGTCATTAGAAGAGGGGAGAAGGGTTGTTTTTGGGGGAAATCTACTGAAACTGCATCCTTAGTAAAGCTAAACTCCCGACCGAAGGGTGAGAAAGGGACCAAGATCTGAATCTAACTGGAGGCAACCCAGGAGGACTGGGGTGTTATGACAAACATGTTCCTCTGCATATATTTCCTGCTGTGAGGAAAATGTGATGATTGAAGGCTTGTTCAAAGAGTGGGGCCCTCACCACACAGTTGCCTCATCTAAAACTGTATAACAAAGAGCAAGAAACCCCTTAGATCTGATTCTAGGATGAGAGGATAAAAGAGAAAAATCACACTTCTATTTCTGTTCACTTGTCCTTCACGACATTAGAGACAGGGTGGTTGTTTTTTAGATTTCAGTAAGTCAATTATTTATTTGCTTTTTACTTGGCTTGTATTATGGGTGGTGTCAAGGTACCCGACAACTACCAAAGCTTGGTGCTGTTTCCATCAGTTTTCTCATCCTTAAAAAAGGCAACTGAACTGCTTTTGTGAGACCAAGCGTCCTGAGCTGATCCTCCAGAATATTCAGAGCAACAAGCCTCAAGGGTTGGCTCAGCAGCTGATTCCTGGGGCCTGAGGAGAAGATGAGGTTTCTGGTGCTTGGAGTTAGGCAAAGAAAAAAAAATCTCCTTGGCTGGCAGCAGGTTGTTGGGAAAGGGGTTTGAACTCAGAAGAGTTCTTACAATTTGACTTTAAGCATCCCTTTGCTTTTCCTTATGGAGCTAAGGTGCCAGTTTATTTCTTTCCTCTGGTTAAGTTACCCCCACAGCATTGCTGTGGAAATCTACTGGCTTCAGCTTCCTGTTTGACTGCCATAAACAAGGAAATCCATATCCTCCTTGCCAGTTGTTCAGCAGAACCAACCTGCTTGTTCCTGGGCGCCTGGGTGAATTGGATTTTGGAAGGATGCTTTGTGTCTTTGAAGTCTTTTCTGGCTAAATACCATTAATCTTCAGAGTGATTCAGTTCTTAAGGTAATTTGTGGCTTTCTTCTTTTCTTTAAATCCTTTAAAGGCATGATATGGAAAAACTTCTTTGCTCCGAGATTATCCAGTATAATTAGAACAGTGTCACTCAACTTAGTAAAGTCCTTTATACATGTTTTTTTCTGTCTTGTTAAAATTTAAATCCACGGTAGATAGGAAAAGGTGTGATTTATTGTTCATTTATTCTCTCTTTCCCCATACACTATATTCTTAACACTATTCAGCACTTCTTTTTGGTTTTGTGACTTTTAGCATGTGATATTGAGCACAGTTTCTTGTATGAGGGGTTGCTGTCTCTGTGGGAGGCTGTGAGCTTTCCACTTGTATCAGGTTTGTTAATTGCTATTGCAATATATGAAATCCTTGTGTAGAGGATGATTCAGTAGAACTGGAATGTCAAATATGAGGTTTCCAGATACCACTGGGTATGTCGCTTCCCTTACCTGTGTGCCTCTATTGATGAAAAGGGAAAACTGCTGTTAATGCACCTCCTTAAAAGTCTTGCTTTTAAGCAAGGGAAGGAAATAATATGATATTGTTGGTGTCTAGTGTCAGTGTTACCCCATCCCTACAGTGTAGGAGACAGACTGAAGTGAGGGATGTTAATATGGTGAGGGGAGGGGTCATGAGACATACTGGGGAGACTGAAGGACATGGGTTGGTTTAGCCATGAGATGGCCAAGATGGGGAGCTAGGGATCTATTTACAGCTTTTCCATGCCCTAATGGGCAGCTGTAGAGAAGACAGAGTTTTCTCAGTTGTACAGTTAAAGAACAAGAGGCAATGGACTAGTAACTGCACTGGAAATTCTCACGGGATTAAGGGCAAATACTTCACAATAAAGGGTGCCCAAGCACACAAACAGGGCCCGGGGAGGCTGTGAACTCTTTAACCTCCAAGTCTTTCAAACCTTGGTGGGTGGAGGCTCTGAGAAACCTGGTCTAATTTAGAAGCTGGCATAGATTAGAGCAGGGGATGGGCCTAGATGACCTGCGGATGTCTCTTCTAACCTGTGTTTTATTACATTTATTACAAGAATGTGTTTTTTTTTTATTTTAAAAAGGCTGTGTTATTTTCAGCTAATATGTTGTCTTTGCTGGAATATTATCGCTGGCTCTGGGGGCCTACTCGAGGCCACTCAGTGATACACTGGGAGTGACCCTGGTGGAGCGGGGGCTGCAGATCGCAGTGACCCCAGACACAGGGCTTCCTCCAGCAGCTCTTTTAGTGCTGGCTCCTCTGGAAGCGAGAGAGCCCCAAGCCGATGTCGTAAAGGCTTGAGAGAAGGGCCTTGGTGTGAAGTCCAGCTCTTTATTCCCAGGGAAAGCGGCAGGGAAGGCAGGAGAGGGGCCAGGGATCCAGGAGAGGTGGCGCAAGGATCGCGAAGAGCTGGACATGTCCCGGGACCAAAGGCAGGGGAATGGAGTACAAAGTGATACTTATAGGGGTAGGAGCAGGGGAAAGTAACCAATGGGGGTACAGAAATTTACACGTCACCAATGGCTAACCGAACTGAAATGAAGTTTATAGAACTTAACCTTTTACAGAACATGAAGTCATACTCAAACTAACCAATGAAACATGCAAAATGAACTGAAAGGGATGCTGGGGGTGAACCAAAAGCTCACCCTAACCAGGGAGTGTGGCTTATACATTGGCAGGCTCAGGCTGGTTCCACCAGTCTTGAGCCCTCGGGGCTGTGGCTGCTGCCACAC
>VZRZ01003373.1:211209-262599 GCA_013398175.1 Climacteris rufus | reverse complement strand
AAAACAACAGATATGGACACCAGCACAGTCAGCTAAGAAGAAGAAAGATGGGGGAGGAGGTGCTTTCACCATCAGAGCTGAAACGTCATTGCGGCCTGTGGTAAGGGACTGTATCATATGCAGTGTTTCCCCGCACCCTGAGGGTCCATGAAGGAGCCGAGATCCACCCCACTACGGAGCAGGGGGGTAAGCTCCTGCAGGAGGGACTGTGGTCTGGTGAGAGCTGACACAGATAACGAGGTTTTTGCTTCTGGGAACTGAAGGAGTCAATTGAGTTAAAGAAGCCGTGTGTCACCCTTACCCTAAGTTTGGATCAGCCTGGCCTCGGGAGGAAAAACGAAAAGGCGGCAGAGTTCGGGCGGGCTCCCTGCTGAGAGGGGAAACATAACTTCTGCAACCTGCCACAGTGCCTGAGAGAAACTGGAGAAGGAAAAAATGCAAACTCCCTTTCAGATATTTTGCTAAGAAGAGAAAACATCTGAGGAATGAACTGACTAAGAAAAAACTCAGTCCTCCTTACTTTCTGAGGGCAGGAGGGAGGGCTGTGGGCTGCTGGGGCACAGGGGGAGAAGAGAAAGAGTGTTTTAAGAGAAAAAGGTTCTTTGCTTGCTCCTTTAACTCTGTAATAAATTCACTTTATCACTTACAAGTTTTGAGCCTGTTTTAGCCTGCTTTAATTAGGGAGTTTTCGTCTCTCTCTGTGTCCTTATCTCAGCTTAGTAACACATTCCTTTCCCCTGTCCGTTTGCAGAGGGGTAGGAGAAGTGGGCTTTCGTGGAGTCTTGGCAGTCAGCCAGGGCTAAACCATGACAATCTGGTTGTGGAAAACTTTATTGCCCAGATACAACTCTTATCTTCCTTCTGCAAATGTCTTAGTTTGGTGGAAGGCTGACTGAGAAGTCATGGGATGCTTTTCCCTTTCGTTTTCTCATCACATTTTATTCATTTGAGTTAATACTATTTAAAGCACTATTAATTAGTTTGTTTTATTAAATGTGACATTTTCTCATGGCGTTCTCATGCAACCACTTTATCATTCATTTATCATATAAAGGAATGACCATGCTGTTCAGTAGACTTTAATGGATGTTTTGCCATTTTTGACTATGAAAGTATAAGAGTATTTAAGTCAGCCCTGAGCTGCATATCTGTTTTCTAAGTCTTTTATTTGGTTTGGTTTCCTTATTCTTTGGACTTGTCTGTTAATGTTGAATGGCTTCTTTGTTTTTAAGTATCAGACTTTATTTCTCTATGCATGCAATGGTAAAACCCTCTTCTAGTTTCTTTTTCAGAGATTTGACTGACTTTTTACCATTGGATTCTTGGGGAGTTTTATTTGTTTCCTGCCACATCCGTAACAATTCCTTGTCCATGTAGCTCACATTCTTTGTCAGAAATTGCAATTTCTTACAAATTGCTGAATAATTGCACAGTGTTTTGCTCACTTTCTGTTTGTGCTGATTTCCTAGCAGCTTCCACCATTCCCTATTTGTTGTCACTTTAGTCTGCTCTCTTTCAAAGTTCTCTGCTCTTTTACTTCCACAAGTCTTAGGTATTCCGGTTGTCCCATGTGAAGCCTCACAGGCCTGCTCTTGCCTGGAGAACATGTTTCCAGGACTTCATGAGTTATCTTTTACCTCACAGTCTCCTAGGAGGAACTCTTTCCCTCTACCTTCATGGTGGGGGGTGGTGGTGGTGCAGGGTACCTGTCCAGCTTGCTCACTTGACAAAAGAATTTAGTAGAAAGTTGTTATTTGCAGACATTTCTCCTGCTATGTTTAAAGGACACAGGAAGACAGCTGAGCTTTCCCAGGAGCCTGTGAAGGTGGTTTAACAGCAGGTAGTCATGCAAAAGCCTCTCTCTGGGGACAGGAGGAGTGAGATCTATAAAGATATTATATGTCTTTATAGTCCAGTCTAATTCTCATTCTTTGTGGACTAAGAGTCAGACTTCAGGTTCTGAAAACTCTAATTTTGGTTTGATAAAATGCTGGAAAATATTGGGAAAGGTTAAATAGTCTTGCTAAATGTCAAGTTAAGTGTTCCTCCTAAGTGCTTTGAGTTTAGAAATATTTTTATCATTTTGATTGTTTTAACTCAAAAGCTATCTGAGCCCTCCTAGGAGTTCAGGAATTGTCACAAACTGCCAGGTGCATGGTCCATCTCATAATCTCTTCAGGAGTACAGGAAATAATACAAAGTTGCCTGTAAACCAGTTCTGAAGCACTGCAGGTTCAGTTCACATCATGAGATGTGAAGAGATTACATCCCTAACACGTTGAAATGGTTACTGCATGTGCTAACATCATCCTTTCTGTTAATCTTGACCTAAACTCTTGATAGCAAGGCTTTTCACAGCCCAGCTATGCACTCATTAAGGCTTTATTTGTAGATTAGAATTGAAGGTTTCAAAACCATGAAATCTAATTGCTACAGCTGTGCAACTGAGGTAATGGAGATCTTTAGAGAGGGCTTGTTAGTGAAATAGAGGGCTGAGGAACAGGATGTCAGTAATCCATCAAAGGACTAAGCATAAGCTGTGGAAGACCTGTATGGGTCTGTGCAAGGATGTGGGAGGTCCTCCCAGGGATGTTGCCGCCGCCTCCTACTCCAGCTCCACCTCGGATGTGGGGGCTCCTCCCCTGGGGAGGACTCCATAGGCAGGACTGGAGTTTGAGATCAGTCCCTTCTTCTAGTGGACCTACCCACACTTCTAGAAGTCTCGGTTATGTTCGATATTTTATTAGTTATTGTTCATTGTACCCTCCCCTGCGCTGTTTTAAGTGGACCCTGGACCCCTGGACCCTCCCCTCGCACAGAACCCCATTGGTTATCCCCCCCAGCTCCTCCCGATTTCCCTTCCCTTTTAACCTGTTGCACCCTGTCAGCCCCTCGGAGTCTCTCTCCGATCCTCTCCCTCCCGGATCCCGGCACCCGGCCCCACAATAAAGGAGACCACGGGGGAGACCCCCTCTCGCCGCCCTTTGCCTCCTTGCCCGATTCCTTCTGCGCCCTGTCTGCTGTCACCTCGGGCCGCCTCCCCTCTGTGTGACACACCCAGGCTGAGCCCTGAAGCAGCCGCACCCAAAGCGAGCCCTCGGGGCTTTTGGAGGTCGGTGCCTCGGCTGAGAGCGACCAGGGAGCCAGGCCATATACTACACAAGGAGAACAAGTGTCTGGGAAAATTCACAGTGTAACATCCCTAGGTAACAGCTCATAATGTGAGCTGGGTCTGTGGCGCTGCTAATTGCGGCAGCTTGTGAGCATGTTTGTGCTATGGAAAAAATAATTAGCCAAATAAAAAATGTATCATAGGTGATAGTCAATAAAACAGTATGTAATACAGCATACTGATATACATGGGATATAGCTCACTGTTTGGGTTCATTGGATTCAAATAGCTGGAATGCTCTGGACAAGCTCTAGTTGTTTATTACTACTGATGTGATATGTTTACTATTTACCAAGTATAGTAGTAAAATAGACAATAACCTCTGTATTGTAATAAATTGAGTTTGATAAATGTGTTATAATGTTTGATAAATTGATAAAATGTGATAAATTAAGTTTGAGGGAATCAGATTAATTGAAAGAGATGGGATAAGAAATGTGTCCAAGAGCAATGAAACAGCCAGTGAGTGATGAGTTGTATTCTGGAGTGCTGACAATATTTTTGGGTCCCAGCAGTCTTTAAAATGCAGATAATGCTATGAAAAAAATTATTTAGGTAGCAGCTCTACTTACCCATTGTGTTTGTTGTGTGTACATTCCTTTGCCCTCTTAATTTTTTTGGTAGAAGGAAATGTCTTTCAGGTGACTAGGAACTTTTCTAATATGTCATTTTACATGAAACAAGGTTAGATTTTGTCTCCTGTGTAGGTTGGGAAGTGCTATCATTTAAGCTAGTAGTACTGCTCTGATGCAAAATTCCTTTATATATATTAGGAATAAAGTTAAAGGCATTTTTTTTCAACTGCTTGGATCAAAACGGTTTCCTGGTTTTGGACCCATTTGCTGCTTTGTTTTATGTATCATAAAACAGTCCAGCTTTGGCATCTGAGAAATTTCTGGAACCCTTGCAGATTTTGTTTCAAGAAACTCTTTCCTGGTTTGAGTGGGTGTTTCTTATAGACTTCAAATTATATTCACAAATAACTTGTCTGCATGTATATACCCCCACTGGCTCTGTGCCTCAGCATACTCCACAGCATCACAGATGAATTCATTAAAATGCTTAGGCATTCATTGCTGACATTTGTTCTGTTTAATTGAAATAATTTCTTCACCTTTTAAACTTAGCTTTTATGACACATCAGAACTTTGCAACAGTCTCTTTTCAATTATTTATAAAGCTTACAAGTTATTTCTTAATTTCTTGTTTAGTTGTCCCAGATTGTGTTTTTATGTGAGTATGTAGTTGTATAATAACATGCCCTTCATCTTAAGAGTGCTGCCTAACATCTCACTCCCTAGAAAATGCATCTTCTACGGGCCGTAGGATGAATGTACGACACAAAAAACTCTGTTAAAATGCATAGACCACAGTGATGTTATGCTTTTGAAACAGGGGCAGTTTCAATCAGTTTGTGTTTCTTTGTTCTGTAACCTGTCCACTGCTGCAAGTAGCCTGGCATCTGGAGCCGCCTAAATGAGGATTTCTTTGTAACTCAGCTGCACTGCAATGACAGAAAATGCAGGACACATTCTGTCTTCACCTGAGCTTGTTCCAATTTACTGAAAACATGGAGGTTTTCGTGGCTGAACCTAAGCTTGACTGCTTGAACTTACTGATATATAAGCTTGCTCTACCTTGAAACATCCATTCTGCCAGTTTGTAATTGAGCTGGAACAGAGAAGGAAAGGAGGGTAAGGGTTTATTGACAGAACAGCGTGTTCTGTATTCACAGGTTTCAACGCAGTCTTGTATTATCAACTGAAACATTGCCTCCCCAGCATATAGCTGCTCTCTGGCTGTCTTAATAATCTTGCATTCTAACTTCTAACAGTGCCTTCAGTGTGTTAGTACCAGCAGGGTCACTCTGTAAATGAGTCTGAAGAAATATATATATTTTGCTGTGTTTGAAGGGGAAGCATAAAAGCCACTTCTGCAGCATAAATAGGTTTTGCCTGAGTGCTGAAAGCCTCAAAGTGTTGAGTTTTTACATATGTGAGTCTTTTCCTAGATTGCTACATCTATAAAAGTACTGAGGAAGAACAACCTAGTTAAGCTCCTATACCTATGTGAATTCTCTGTCCCTGAGAGCTGCAAGGGCTCAGTTTTTTCAGATTGAGAGTTTTTTTATTTCCTGACTTTTTAAACTTTATTTTTCCAGCCAGCCACTTGAGAGGGCAGAGATAGCACTGATGCTGTCTGCCAGGCTGACTCTTCAGATCTCCAAAGCTCTCCTTTTGCTCACCTAGAAGTGCTCACCTCTTTGACCCTTTAGTTTGAGAGGTCACCTCTTGTGTTTGATTTCCCTTGCAGTGCAGAATCGTTCTCAGTTTTTGGGACTGTGTTCTTTCTAAACATGAGCACTTTTTTTTAAAAAAAAGTTATAATTGATGATCATTGTTGGCACTAATACCTTTGCTGTGGGCTGCAAAGGGAGCTTCAGCATAGCAGAGGGTTGTTGTTCAGTGCAGTGAAAAGCAGCAGTGTCTTCTAAAACAAAAAATAACTTGCAGAAGTTCCTGTGGAGATGTCTGCTTTTTTGATCTTGGTGTAAGTGCTCAGAATTAGTGTTTATAAAAAGATCTTAGTACTAATCCTCTTGTAGGTTCTTTTGAAATATGTTTAATTTTTTTTCCTGTTCCCCAAAAAGTTTTTAATGCTGCCTCCTGCACTTCTTTCAATGAACACAGTCTCAGATTTATTAATGCATAATGTGTCCCAGAAATCAGTTTAGCTGATTCTCATCCATCAGTCAGCATCACTTTTTCTATTATTTGGCAGAACAAATTTCTTTGAAGCCACTTTTTGTAGACTCGGGATGATATCTCTGTCTAACTTTTCTAAAGAAGGGAGAGAACCTATCAATTTTATTATCTAAGGTTGAAGGGTGCATTAGTAAGGTCCAGAAACCTACTTTCTATATGAATATTGAGTTCTGTTCTTCAGGAGTGGCCTTTCTCTCACACTTTTTACTTCTTAGCAACGAATTTACAATCAAAAAAGGACCACCAACACTAGTTAAAGCAATATTTAAGACCACGCTTATGTAGTAATGTGAGCTCTGTAACCATAGCCTATGCTTTCCAAATAAATCTAAACTGGAAATGTTATGCCTCAGAGGCACACACCGTACAAGCCTGGTGTAAAGACTAGATTTATCTTGATACCTGTTCAAGCAGTTGTCTTCTGTCCTCCCATTTCATGTCCATCCTTCCCCTAACAATACTCCTAGTGCCTATCCTCGGGCACTGAACTCTAATGAATACAGAATATACTGATTTACATTTCTGCTCTGTGGCATTATTGAAACCTATGTAGAGGGATGCAAAGTTAGTATTGGGCCTCTTCAGCTGTAAAATAGGTACCATACTGATGGTCTCTGGCCAGAAAGCAGGTAAATATGGGCACATCAAGACAAACCATTGTTTTGAGAACCTATTATCTTAGCTGGCATCTGGGAGTGATTTAGAGCTTCCCTGAGCCAGACATACCCAAGCCTTTATCTGGAGCTAGAAGAGATCAGCTGCCACACAAAAGACTTGCATTTCCTATGGGGCAAATCAGGAGATAAGCAGTGAAGAAAGTTTATCAGCAGTGGCTTATACCCAATCTAAAAATACTTAAAGCAGAAGCCTGGAATTTGCATTCAAGTAAATGTCCAATTTCATGTGCTTAGCTGTATACTCTGGGCATGAAGAAGACTAGGAGTAGTTCCCTTGAAGTGATTCCATTTGTGTTTGTTGATAGAAAAGCTGTGTTACCAGACCTCCTTCTCTATGCACTGGAACAATTGAGATGGCCCATGTTTTGCATCCAGCAGCTTCCTGCCTTTCAGCAAGTTTGCAAAGCCGTAGATCAGTTACATCCTTGTTCTCCTGTGGGTGAATACTCCATGCAACACCACAAGCCAGGCTCTATTTTCCTCTTTCGCAGGAAAATAGTGCCTACAAGCTTTATGCATTTTCCCAGATCATGTGGGGTAGATGTGGAATCTCTAATGAGCAGCAGCACTTGAAGTTAGCCAAGAAGCAGATCATGTGGTGAGCAAGCAGCTCATGGCCACCCCACCTCGCAGAACTGAGTGCTGGAGCGCTGCCTGCTGCGCTCCATGCAAACAGTTAAACAGGATGGCTGGGATTGCCCATGAGTGTAGGCAATTCAGGAGTACAAAAGCGTGTGCATCAGCATCTCTTTAAAAGCTTCTACCTCTTTTCCTATTTGTCGGAGAAGTTTTACAGGTGGACAGTACCCACTTGCTTTAATCAGGACTATAGAAGAAGAGCTAAAGGTGACCTGTAAATGTCTGCTGCTTCACCAGGTCTAAAAAGAGACTTCAAGCTGTGTAGGTAAGTACTAGAGTCTTCAAGTAAGTGTAGGTAATAGCATAATAGTGACTTGAAGGCCTGAGAAAAAAGAGCTGTTGATACTTGCTAGTGAGGAAGAGGAAGGCACAGCTTTTGGATGAGCAAAGACCTCCTGCCTCCCTGGGGGCAAGTCTTAGTTAATTTAGCTGTTCTGTAGGAATCCATATTAATTGAATGCAACCCTTTTCTTCCTGTGAAGTAGAAGCTGACAGAACGTTACAACAGATTTCAGCCTCTTCCTGTTTTGTGTTTTTAATAAGATTGTGACTAAAGGGAGCAGGTCAGCCTTGTGACTCGTCCCAAATGATGCAGTTCAGACATTACATGTAGAAAGAATAACATCTCCCTTTTCATAAGATGTGTAGCTTTTGTTCAGAGTTGGATTCTGGCCTTCACGCGGGCCTGAGGAAGATCTGTTGAGAACTCTGGTGCAACAGGTAGACAGAGTGTGGATGATTTAATTAATATTTAACATCAAGAAGCCTTTGTTAACTAATGAAATAAAATCAATGTTGAAGAACAAAGAGGAATGGAGATTTGAATAGCTCAGGTTTTCCTCTGGAAAGGAGAGCTATGATATGTGAAAGTCAGCTAATGTGCTCTTTATACAGAGAGACATTTCTGGATGCTGTTCTGAACACAGATGTAAATACTTGTTTTCCAGTCTGTGCCTATGCTGGATAATTTCATTTTGATAGGACCCTGGTGGTTGGTAGCACTGAGATTGCTGGGCTGTTTATGCCTGAGGAAGTGTCCCAGTCTTGACGTTTGGGCTGTGTGCTTTACATGCTGTGTGGCTGTCTGCATTTGGTCCTGTGACCTTCTTCTGACTGATGCATCCCATGCTCTGGAAAACACACACAAGCATGCCCACTGCTGCACAGAGTTCATGGAGAGGACACATAGAATCACATAAACTTTGTTATTGAAATCTGTGGTCTTTGCCCTTTGCTTATTTGTTTGTTTCTGTACAAGAGTGTGCTCTGTGCATGTGTGTCTATTTTACAATTGACAAAATCTCAGGACAGTTTTTCTGGGGTAGTGTTATTGTTTGAGATAACAGCCGGAGGGAACCCCCTCCAAAACAGAAGGCAGCTCTCACCAACCCCCCACCCGCCCCAACTCTGGTCCAGAAAGAAAATTCTCAGAAGAAAGTGAAAAAACCCTGTTTATTCACACATAATACGCATGCAGACANTTCACAAAAAACACCAACCAAGAACAAAAAAAGAAAAAAAAAAAAAAAAAAAAAAGAAGATAATAAATCAGATAATAAATCCCCATAAAAGGGAAAACCTCTGTAGAAAAGTCCCAGAGAGAGTCCCTTCTGTCTGGTAGCTTCCCGAGGGTCCCGGCACAGGCTGCACCAGGCCTTCCTAGGCCCGGAAGGGGGGGACAAATGTCCCTCCAATGTTGATTCCCCCCCCCCAGTTCCAGGTGCTGGCACAGGTCCAAAGAAATGAAGAAAAAGGCAAAAAAAAAGAAAAAAACTGGCCGAAAAGGCAAGGGGAAGGAAAAAAAAAAACAGAGGGGAAAAAAACCCCCTCTCCTTCTCTCTGCTGTGCCAACCTTGTCCACCGCAGCTGGGAAGAAGAAGAATCCTGGGAGAGTCACCTAATTTTATCTACAGTCTCTTGGGAGGAAATCCCTTGTCTTCCGTGTAGGAACATAGCCCCGTACTGAAGAAGTCCACTGACGATAGGAATACACAACAATGGGGATATGATACTGTCACCCCAGGACAGGTAGCATGCTAATTAAACTTGAATCAAAAAAGAACTAGATCATCTGTTAGGTGAAGAACTTGAAATACTCTGAAATGCCACAAACTAAATTTGAAACATATTTTACCGGGGCAGTGACTGATAAGTTAGTCTTCATTTCAGTCCCAATGAAAACAGAATGACCTACACTGCACACTTAGCCACAGGTGGTCCCACAGACTCCTTCCAGACTCTATTTTAAAACGTTATGGAAAATGGGAGAAATGGTTGTGAATGTTGGTAAGCTAAGGTCATTGAATTCACCACTTCCTGTGCAAGTTAAAAATGTTTCATTACTTGCATGGGTCTCCACCACCTTCAAGGAAGAACGGGCGTGTTGTCCACAGTGCATGAGGGAAAGAGGAAATTTCAAATAAGTTTTAGGCTGTTAATTTCCTAGATACTTATGACTTTAAGGACGTACTTAAATTTTAAGCAATTTCAGCTGTATTCCCCTTCTAAGAGTGTGCTATTGACTGATGGTAAACATCCTGCCTGTCCTTGGTGTGCTGTCCTCAGGGAAGCCATTTGTGCTGCACAGGAGATTTTAGTGCTGGACTCTGATTGTGAGTTGCAAATTTAGTGGCCAAATTCTGGAAACTTTCTGGATCAGGACTGCCTTTTTTCTGTGTGTGTGTGTGTGTGTGTGTGTGTGGCTGTTTCCTCAGCTGGGAACAAGTGTGTTTATTTGTGAAGCCCTGGTGCAGGATAAGGGCTGTCACAAAGTAAAGTTGCATCAAAGCAAAAGTTTGTTAGGCTGTACAATGTCCACAGCAGGTGCTGCCTCTCTTGAAAGTATTAGTGGATAGGCGACACGAAATCAGTTTCCATGCTCTCTGCTGGACTATTTGCTATGAGTGACTTACACAGCTGTAATGCAAAAGAGTGGTGGATTCTTTTTCCTATCTCCATTGTCTTTTCTCTCCTGTTCACCAAACTTTTATGACTGTGTAGAATGCAGTGTATTATCTCTTCAAACTATCCAAAGATATTCAGCCTTTACAGCCAGAAAAAATACAGTTCTTCAAGTGCAACTGATGCAGGGAAAATGCTTTTTGTGCTTTACAGCTTATTATTGTTGAACAACTTAATATTGTTGACCACGGAGCAGCCCTGATTAGCATTAGTGTAATGCATACAAATTCTTTAGAGAAGAGGAAATCCATGTGAAAACAGGATTAATATTCTTAATAGGCTCTATTATTTGTCCAAGCAGTAGTATTAACTTGTGATTGTTGTATGTGTATTTCAAGGCAAGACAATAACATGTCTCCAAAAACACTTGGAACTGTATGTGGCCACTCATAATGAAAAGGTTTGTTCTGGTTAATCTTCAGCACATATCTTTTGATCTCTTACTGAAGATTGAACTGTGATTGAACTACGAGCCTAGTGTGGTCCTTGAAAGGGGCACCCTTGCTATGCTTTACTAAAAGAAAGAGTTGTTCTAGTTTAAGAGTGGATTAAATTAAACTTGACAATGCTGTTATGAAGAGAGGAAATAGGGAGAGATCAGGATCCCTGAAGTCATCACTCAAAAGCAGCACAGCTCTTCATCAATGCCCTGCTCATTTCTCTATAATGAGGTATGGGCAGAATCAAAAGGAAAGTTGCGTAAACTCCCATTTAGCCTCAGGGTCCTCTCAGGTAAAAAAGGGTTGTGAATCTGCATAGATTTAACAGAGTAAAATATGTCCTGCTAAGTGCCTTTTCATGGTCTAGTTTAACTAACTTCAGCAAAATGTCCTGTCACCTGAGAGGGATGCCCTAGGTACCAGTAATGCCACAAGCCTTTTATTTTGTTGATGATAGTTCAAAGTGTCCTAGTAAATGTACGAGATAAGGTTACAGGGGAATGAAAAATACAAATCCTTAATGCTTCGAACATACAAAACTATTCTGAGTTGTTGGGAAATTTGAAAGGCACGAGTTTCCTCACTTGTGAGAAGACTTTTGAATGTTTTGTTGAAGTCTGTGGCCTCTTGGCAAGTCCCACATAGTACCTGGCTGATGCCAGGACTTGAAACTACAGACTTGGTGTGTCTAGGTGATGGACAACTGAGGAGTCTGCTCTGTATAGGTGCTGTGGCCTTGCACCAGCCCATTTAATCTGCATGCTGAAGCAGGATGCTTTTGAGGTGGAGATGGGAGACACAGAAACTTCACCTGGAACTGTCAACATTTGATTAAGAGGGATTCATTTGGGAATGAAAGATTGAGGTGTTTGTGAGGATCCTTGTACATTTGTAGAAAAGAAAACCATGCTTGGGACCTGCCCTAAAGACCCACCACTGTGTGGGAAAGAAACCCAAGGCTTCTGACTTCTCAACACGTCAGCTGCAGTCATGTGTAGTAGCTACGTGGTTAGTAGTCATGGTTAGTAGCTACAGTTACAGATAAGAGTAACTTGGTCTTTTTTTATTGAAAACATCACATATGTTAAGAAAATTAATAAAGGAAGTATTGTATGCTTGCATGGGACACTAAAATAGAAGATTTGTGATCTCTATTGTTAAGGTTGTATTAAGATACCCACAAGCAGATTGTATGAGAGTTAATCTCAGTAGGAACAAGGTGAACAACAGATATCAAAGAGTGTCATTTCAGAACAGTAATTATTTTTAATGAAAAGTTTGACTTTCTTTCTTGGTCATTTTAAAAAACAGGTTAAGTTACCTAGTTTAAATTGTGCTTTCTCCAGAAATGCAGTGTGGTTAAACACAAAGTATCTTCAGAAAATAAAACTTTACTGAAGCCTTAAATGGGCCCTTGATGTTGAAACATCTTTATTGCCAGTTTATAGACATTTAAAATGTCATTGTCCTATAAGGTTAATTTCTCTTGCAACTTTAGTAATGACAACTACCTAGTCTGCTTTGTGTTGAATTAAGCCATTGTATACTTATCTCTAGAGTCGTATACTTCTTGCATTTTAAATACTCTTATGTAGGTTATAGAAATTAGCAAAACTTTTTTAGACAGGTTTTTAAAGGCTGATGTAAGTTTTACATCGTATTTGGCTTCTGTTTCTTTACTCACAAAGCCATTAAAGAGAGAGGCCTAAATGTAAATTATTTCGTAATGTACTTGAGGCCCAAGTAAAAGATGTGTCTTGTCATCCTTAAGTGTTATCCCTCTTCTCATGCTTATAGCATTCTGCTCTTTTACTGAGGTTGAAGATGGTATTTACTGCTCTTAAGAGCTTGGGTACAAAAAAAAGAACCTGTAGGGAGTCCTAAACTGATTCATTTATTATCTACTTTAAAACAATAATGTAAGGACCATTATGCCTTCAGTGTGGGTAAAGGGGAGAGGAAAAGAGATCAGGATGAAAAACTGTGAGGTGTAATGAGTTGTCATACTGGCATATAAACATCAAGATGTTTTGTAGGGGCATTTGCCTGTGTGTAGTGCTCTCAAGTGTGACAGAGATGGTGTTTGTGATTTCCCACAAGGGCATGGGCACGCAGCTACCCACTAGAAGCACACAACAGCTTAGCACAGAGCACAAAATGCAATTTGTGAATGCATTAAAAAATATGTGCTGAGAATTAATTCCTCAGGAGCAAATGTATTGATCGTTTGACTCAAATTGTTTCTTAATTGAAACACAAAGCAGCTCCTCTTTAAAATTTAGACTACTTGAAATCAGTTCTGGTAGGGAATATATAAACTATATTTTTAAGGAATGGTGTTTCTACCTCTTTTCCCCCCGCTAGCAGATGCTATTTGAATTAGTGTATAAGGATTGTTGTCACAGCAGCAAGATCTGATGAGGTTATGAAATTCTCCTGAATTAAAGAGAACTTGACAACGGCATAAATCAGATGTTATTGTTGCACATATAAATGTTCATTTGTTAGCCCGAGTGGTAGTTCATTTTTGCGCAACCGAGGAATTCCTATCTTACTAGATATGGTAATAATTCAGCAGTATATTTGACCAGGTTTATGTACATAAATTACTTCAGTAGCACCCACAAATGTTTGTTTCTCATCTGGGGCTTTCCCTGATCAGAGTTTGTCTTTTTTGACCTATGGCATGGAACAGAGTAATTTCAAGTCAGAACTTCTTTTGGTAGATTCATAGATACGTGTATTTTACTAATGATTTTGTTATATTAAGCATATGTCTGAGATGTTAAATTCCAGTCTTAATTAAACCTGTATCAGATCTGAGGTGTCTGGACCTTGAGTTTTTCACTTTCATTGTATTAGAGTAAAGAATGAATCTTAAAATCCCAGTTTTTATCCTTAAAGTTTTGGGGCTGTTCATCACTAGACTTTTTTGGCAACCTTGCTTTTGTGGTCCAAAACAGGGTGATTGCAGTAGTAGCTGTGATATGTAGTTAAGCATAAGCATTCTGTATACCAATAATACCTAGGATTAGCTGTTTCCTTTGTTCACAGCCTCACCAGGCATAACAACAGCTCCTGTATGTCAAAAGCTTTTGCTTAGGGAATACCCTCCGTGCTGTTCTGAGTCAGCCTCCTCTTACCAATGAGGTTTGCAACAAGACAAAAAATATTTTCATGCCTTTCTGATTTCCCAGTGGAGAAGTTGGTCAATTCTGTTTCTTCAGGCCTTGAACTTTCAAAAGGTCCATTTCCTTACATTTGCTTTTACAGGGACAACTAAAATGATCAGGGAAAAAAAAAAGCACCATCACCCCACAATAGCTGTAGCTTAGCACTCAGTGCATTACACTAACTTCTGGGTTGTTTCACTAATTTAGCACTGGTTTTCAGTGTTTAGTAGGTGGGAGTCAGAAGAATCTTGGTCTTTTAGTTTCTAACAGTTCATGATTTAGTAGAGTCTAGAAATTGTATCAGAATTCTTCCAGAGTGGAACATGAAAGGGGCCACACATCTAAGTGTGACCACACTGGGACTTAGAGCCCTGTGCTGAGTGATATTAATTCATGGAGAAGAGGTCCTCCTAGTCACACTATTTCTGGCCCATAAGAATTCAGTTTACTTTTAACACACTATAGAAAAACAATTAAGGAGCACATTGTTGCTGCATTTTTCCTGAAAATATTGAGTAGGGCAAAAGCAGAGGGAATTTGGTTGATTCCCAAGAGTGGCAGAGCTAGTGGAATCCCAGTCTGTGTTCACACTTGTTGGTGAAGGGGGCAGATGCTTGGTGATGCAGAAATTGCTTTTGGAAGAACCTCCGATAAATATTTGCTTTTTTAGATAATCTTTTGGACAGGGTTATATATATTCTTTTCTCTGTAGAAAAATGCTCTAGCTATTCCCATCCCTTTCCAACCTCCCTTTGGTAGTACTTGCTTTGAAAGATACAATCTGGCCTTGCTTTGTTCACATATGCACATTATTTCTAGCTTTAAAAGTCTGCAGTGAGTAAAAGCAGTTACAGGCTAGGATTCATCTGCCTACAGCTGAGTTTCCTTTACAGTCAGTGGAGATCAAATCAGGACAGTCAATAGATCCTGGAGTGTAATTCCTGCTTTCCTAAAGCAGCACTTAAATAGGTCAGATAAACTATGCCTGAGAGGATTATTTCTTTCCACTGATGTCGGAGGGATAGTAGGTGGCTCTGTTGCAGTCATCAGCCCTGTAGACACTGAAGTTTGGTGATGTGCATCCTACCTGTTGTGTTAATGGAGAATGGTTCCTACAGCAGGGTGCCTTCTCTTACAAGGCTCATCCTTGTATGCTCTGCCATTCCAGGGGACCAGGCTCTTCTGCAAGTCCAGATGTCACAGTTCATTGTTATGAACGTGGAGTCCCCATGTGTTTTGAAATGCTGTACTTGTACCAAAAGTGACATGTGAAAATTAAAACTTTTGAGTTTACGTGACCTACAGGAAGAGTGTGGAGATGTGTTGTCTCAGTTTTTGGTCAAATGGGCCTTTTGTAGTAAACCTACAGCAAGGTAGTGCTGCTTGGAGCAGGGGTTGGATTATGTGATGTCTAGAGGACTTGTCCAGTCTAGTTTATCCTGTGATTGTTCTGCCAAGAAGTCTTTCTACTGCATGATCATTTAGTGCCAGATTTGGAACTGGTCTGTATTTAGACAGCTATTCAGATCACAAAACAGCTCACAGTCTCAGGTGTACACCCTATCCCATTTTCTGACCTATTACAAAGGCCAGATGAGGTGCTCTGATTAGCTTTTCTTCCAGAGATAAGGCTGAATCTTTATAGATACCCAGAGCATTGCTTTGTGGTATTAAATTAATTTTTCCCCCTCTTCTACAAAGACTAGGTATATAAATTAGAGTGGAAGATGATGTTTTCCTATTCTGCTAGGAACATATTATAAGACTTGGCATTAGTATCTTGGGAGCCTGAGCTAAAGATGGTGAACATATGGGAAAACCCAGGAGGAAGCATACAGTTTTAGGTTCTTAAACCTAGCTCTTGGATTGTCACATTAATGTAATGAAAGGACATTAAATGAGCTGAGGTTATTAAACCCTATAGGTTACTGAGTCCTATTGGGGACCACATTAAGATGTAATTAAACCAAGTCCAGATATTTTAATTTCTAGCTGGAGATTTATGCAACATAAACTGAATCTTTTTCCAGTTCTGAACTTTATGGAAAATGGGCTTGTTAATGTGCTTATTTCTTTTTAATATTAACTTAATAGATATTTTTTAGGCCCACTTGACTCTAGTAAAACAGTAAGTATCTGTTTCAAAGTTGTGGATCAAATCAAGTAACTGTGAAGACAAAGGCTTGTTCCCTGTTATTAAAATCTCAGCCCCCCAAAACAATGTAAAGTCTGCAAACAGATGTCCTCTGAGACTCTAGCTGTGTATTGTTCTAGACAGTCCATTGCCAGTGTAAAGGTCTCCATTACAGTATGAGAGGGAACAATAGCCTAAACTATTCCTCCTTTATTGGGAATATGGGATTATGCTTATTAGTATGGATTGTATCCATCTGAGGTGTTCCAATTACATTGTAACATGAACTAAATTATTTTAACTCCTTAATTTTAAGAAAACTAAGTATCCTGTGAAAAAGAAAAAAAACCACTAAACTGGTTTAACATCATTGCTCAAAAAAACCAAGGACATTTCTGCGTGAAACACAATTTGAGTGTGCCCTCTGGAGCAAGGGATTTTTCCTCCTGGCAATACCATCCCTATTCCTGCAGAATATGTGAAGATCAATTGAGAGAGCAAAGGGCTAGCTGCCTGCTTGGTGACTGGTGCACACACTCTCTGGGTTGGACTGACCCAGGATGATCAGGCACTGTGGCAGGGGACTGCAAAAGATGTGGATTCAACGCCCAGGGTCAGGAGAGAAACTCCAACCTAAGACTCTAGGAGTCTTCACACCTCTAGGAGTTTACCCTGGCATTTGGAGAAAATGGACTGGTACTACAAAAATGTTCCAATTTTGAATTTAGAAATAATTCTGGGACAACCAAAGCTGCCTTTTTAGGAAAATTTACTACTGACTTAAATTTTGCTTGCTGCGCCTATGAGAACATGAAAAGAAGGAAACAGGACAAGAAGGAGAATGAGGAATGTTTTTAGAGAAAAGAGAGATACTATTTCTAAAGTATCCAGCCATTAGATAAACAGGGTAGCTGAGAAAACTGGGGTAGAGGAAAACTTATGAGAGATCTACTTTCCTCTATAAAGTATTCCTGTTTGAGTATACTAGAGATGCTTTAAGATTGTAGGTATATTGTAGTAAAAGTTGATTCAAGGTCTCAGTTCAGGAAGAACATTTTTTATGCAGAGGGATGAGGACATGAACTTTTCTTTTTACTACTCTGGGGCAGGAGTGCATCTTCTTGGGCTGCATAGGGATTGGCTTCTGAAGTGACTGTCAGATGAGGGAAAAGGTCAATTTAGGATACTTTTCTCCTTCTAACAGTGATTAGGAAAAAAATCTAGACAAGTGGGAAGCATTTGGTAATGTGTGACAGTAGCCTTGATATGCGGAACAGCATGGAGAAACTGGCTCAGCAGCTGATCTGTATGTGGGAGTCAGCCAATAGTCCCACATTAATTAATGAGGTGAGGAAGGAAATGGAAATACTTGTTCTCCAAGTTCTTTCTCTACGGAAGATTTATCTGGAAAAGCTTCTAAGTAGATTTAATGGAAATCTACACACTTCTGAAAAGAAGTTATATGTACATTTCTGGGCTATTTGAACAGAGGTCCCAAAAATAGAGTAGGGCAAGTGAGAACTGGTTTCCTCCTGTTGGTTATTTCAGGTTTTATTTATTTCTTAACAAGTGGAATTCCAAGGAATTGAAGGCAATATTTGAGCCAGTTATTCTCCTCTCCTTCCTTGGAGCTGCTTTCGGCAGAAGTGTATACTGAGGAAAACTGATGAAAGAATAGGGATTAAGCAACATGATTTACTCCCAGAAGAGCAGTTCTGGTAGCTTTGTCTTGACAAGGTACATGTTAGCACAGGCCAGTGTATAAATTTATTTCATATCCAAAATATTTCCTTAATGCTGGCAACATGCCAACGACCTAAAAAAAAAAAAAAAATAGCAAGAGGGAGGTGAGTGGTGACAGAAGATAAGACTAAGCAGCAGCATATAAAATATATCCAGCTGAACAGGATAAAGTGAGAAGTGAATGTCCTGTGGGTAAAAGGAACAATTTTGGGTAAGGTCAAAACTGAGGGGAAGCAGGTCATGAATGCAAGCTAGAGAGGGTTGGGTTTAAAAGGCACTTGAGTGGATTTCCTCTGCAGTGAAGTGAGGCAACAGCCAGTAGTGACTCTGCTGTTAAGGCTGAGTTTTGAACTATGGCTTGTCACATGTGAAAGATGCAAGAGATCTTCCCCAAAACACTGGCTGAGTGTAGAACAGGGTTTCCATGAGTGCGGGAATAAATCAATTGGTCATGAGCTAAAATGAGTGAAAAGTGAGTCACTGTGGATAGTCAATGCCCCACAACAGCCAATGGCTTTACCTCAAGTGATCCCAGCAATTCTGTGCACTCTGCAGGCTCTCATCTGCATGGCTGGGTGATTCTGGCAAAATAGATGTAATGCACAAGTAAGGGATCCACACTCACTTGTATATTAACACAAGCTTGATGTTGTACTTTGCTCCTATTGCCTTTAAACACAGAGTTCATGACTTATTGCTGTGGCAGGGGTTTGAGCAACCCCTCTGCTGCATCTGCTGGGCTTGAACGAGCTGGTTTGAGTGCTGCTGGAGCTGCTGCTCTCCCTCCCACATGCATTTGTGAATGGAGTTTGGCTAACTGAGTTGCTGCCCTGGGTTGTGGGGAGCATGGCCCTTGCACGGAAAGGTATCATCTCATGCTCTTCTGGAGAGGAAAGGAAAGCACTCTACAAGAAAGCCTTATTTTATAAAAACAGTAGGCTAGCAGCTAATGTTAATGTCTATAACTGCCTTTAGGAGACTGTAACATCCAGAATAAAGCACTCAAAATGCAGAAAATCCAGAAGCAGTCAAACATGAAACAGACTTGAGTAGTCAAAAATCCTGAAAATAACTGGGAAATATCTGAAGCTTTAGTTTTGACTAGTAGCCTAAGGAATTTAAAAATAAAATAAAAACCCCCAGCATTTCCCATCTCACATAAAGTCCTCCCCAACAAACAACCTCTTCAGGTCTCAGGTGTTTTGAAAATTAGTGAGACTTTAAATATACAGAACTCTCAATGGTGTCATTACACCTTTCAAAGAGGAAGAAATTGTGTTGTGTGTCCTAATAAAGAATTTCCATGCATCACATTTTACTTGAATTTCTTTTCAATTTAAACTTAAATTGGAATTTCCTTAGCTTTATGATTCTTCTTTGAGAGACTATTATGATATTGCTATAGTGTTTTTGCCTTCACTATACTTCTGTAATTCCAGACTAATAGAGGTTTTATATAAAATACAGAATGAAAGAGAGCTAGTGCTGGAATTTGAATACACTTGAAATTATGTGCATATTTAAAGAAGCCTTCTCTTTGATAAAATTGTTTGAATAGTGGAGAGAAGGTACCCCTATGTTTTCTGGTAATTGATACTGAAAGTGCTCTAAAAACTGGAAACATTGTTCGATCAGAGGCTGTCGCCTCTCCCTCTCACACAGTGCTGAGCTCAAGTGAGAGCTCTGGGGACTGGAACTGCTTTTATGGAGTAAACAGGTTCCCTTTTATTAGAGCTTGTTTTCTCAGCTTTGCAGAACTAGGCTTAGTGCCTTGCTGTTGATGTAGTTTCAAAATCTATCACTTAGGCATTTTTAAATCTTTGACAGACAAATTATAATTAACATGATGGGCCTAAATTGCACAAGAATTCTCAGCTCTTCTCTTGAAGTATATAGTATGTCAACATAAAAAAAAAAAAGATAAAGTAAATACAGTCTCTCACTTCATAAATTTTCAGGATATTTAGTCTTCCACCTTTTGATAATTATAGCTGCTGAGATATTTGTGCCCTTATGTTTTCTGTTAGTTGTTTCTTTTAGGTAAGACTAGCAGGCCTTAGTGGTTGCAAATACTGTATTGAAATTTGAATTAGTCTTTTCTCTCCTGTTTCTTTGTCTAAACTAGCATAGATTAGGTGGTTCAGGGTGCCTGGCCCATAGATACCATTTCAGTAAAAATTTCAAAGTGGGGCAAAGATCCTCAGGAGGAACATCTATCCTTTTCAACAAGAGCTGCCTCCAGCCCCCAGGAACCATGGAACAACAGCCAGCTATGCTTTGCAGTGATCTGGAAAGCAGGAGAAAGATGAGGCTGATCAGAAAATGAACCTGCAAACCTATAAAGGGTTTGAGATGGGTAACATTCGTGCTGTCTCTGCATATGTTTAACATCTGTGTTTGGCAATACCTCTGCCACCCTCACCAAAGGTTTTGCTGTGTTGCTGTTTGCTTTGAAGCTCTAGAAGAGCACTGCTGTGGTACCAGACCTAATCTGGGGGGTCAACAGACTGGTCTTGTTTGACTAGTCCCTAAGTGTCACTAGTGCCAGGCCCAAGAAACATCCTGGTGTGGTTTTTCCCAGACAAGAAAGCTGGCAGTTTTGACAAAGGGCATGAAGTGGGGATTAACAAAGCAAAATCTGTGTTCACTGAATAAAGGAGAAATTTCCTTCTGAGACTGAGAGAAGGACAGAAATAAAATGCATCTTTCTTCTACATGTTATGTACTTGGGAGAGGTAGAAAAAAACTCTTTGCAGGCTTGGCTGAATGATGAAGTTAGCATGAAGTAAGCTAGAGAATTAATTGTGCAGGCAATCATACAGGTAGACCCTGAATTTATTCATAAAGATAGTTTCTTGTGTTATGTGAATGGCATTGATAAAACCCTCAACTCTCCCTAACTCTCCAGAGGTTTGCTGGATGGTTTTAACAATTTTTCTACAGATTGGGAGAGCTAAGTGTTTAGTTTGAACTCTAGTCTAGCTGAACTTTTTTACAGCCATACACTGGCACCTAGATGGTGAATTGTTGTAGTGGTTCAGTTTTTTTCTTTACGACCTATTTTTCAGTCAGTATATCAATAAGTCTGTGACAATTTTTGCTCCAGCATTATTTTAGTGAGAGTGTTTCTAGGAGCAGCCGGAGTGTTTCTAGGAGCAGCCAGAAAAGACAGTTTTCCTGTGGTCCTCTGGATACAAAAACATGACTAGACCTACAAAAAGGCAACATATAAATTATGAGCAGAAGGTGAATTTGTTGTAGGGAGTCATTATAGTCTCCTTAGGTTAGAACAACTTGATGTTTCCTTAGAATGGAGACCTTGGAAAGGCATTCAAAATGGAGAACTTGATTTGGGTGATGTAAAAAGAGGATGACTTAGTGGAAGTCATCCATGGCTTTTTAATATTTCCAGCTTTGCCAAGGGAGTAAAAAAATCCAGTAACTATTTCTAAATGATTTCTGGCGGTGACCCATGCAGTCCACACTCTTTTAAGCACACAAGGGATCTCTCACAGTAAAGAGTGCTACGTTTGCATGCTTTAATTTAAAATCCTACTCAAACAGAGTTTAACTGAGACCTTAACTCTCTTGACATTAGACATAATTATTAGGCAAAGCAAGTACAGTCTTTTATTAAAATAACTAGTAGTGATGGAAAAGGTAGGCAAGCTCCTGGGCATACAAGAAATTGTCAGCTTTTTCCACCTCTCCTAGTCAGTCTTAGGGAAAAAACCAACAACAACAAAAGTATTTTCTCTTTCCATTCAAACTCTTTCTTTCTTCTGTCCTTGGATCACCAGAACTCTATCCGCACTGAAGTACCCATTATTATTAACTATAACTTGTACTGAGGTTGAGCTATACAAGCACACTGTAAGAGATGGGTTCTGCTGGTTGAGGCTGCAGTCTAACTGGAAAACAGATTATATTGTGAAGTGTAACAGGCTTAAGAGGAGGGAGCACCATAGAAAGATTATCAAAAAAAGTGATTTTAGATATGTCAACTCTCCATACAGCTAATTTCAAGGAGCAAACATGTGCTGGAGGGCTCTTTGGAAGTTACCAGTTGGCCTCTCCTCCTCCCTGCTGGCAGTTATTGATGGGCTTGATGGTAGAAGAGGTAGCTTTGAAGGATAAGTCAAGGGATATGGCCAGACCTGATAAAACTTAAGATGTTACATGTTAACATCCAGCAGGTGTGGGCTTTCAATGTTAAGTTGCCCTCTGTGTCCTACCACAGAACCCTGGAAAATAAAAGGTTTGGGAAAGCATGGGAAGTTCAGATCTATGACCTGGATTAGGCTCCTGAGTCAGGGAACACTTAAAAAAGATTGATCTGAATTGGAGTTTTGAAAAACCAGATGATCTGAGAGGCTGGTGAAATGCTCAACCCTCTCTCTCCTGCTCAGAGGGTAAAATAGGGCTGAAGTCTGCTTGGATGTTCCAGCTGCAATTTTGTGCTTTAGCAGAAATTTACCTAATGTAATTCATTCATAAATGGTATCTGCAGCATGCTCTGAATCCCTGAGGTACCCTGGATGCAAACAGCAGCTGTGGCTGTGTGTCCTATTCTCCAGCTGTCCCTGGTCTTGTGGTGCAGTATCTGTTAGACAGTGATGCAGAGATCCCTGAGCAGTTGGAAAGCTGTAACAAGCAGACCAAGCTGCAAAAATTAGTCTGCTTTGCAAGACTAATTAATTCACCTGCATTGTTCTGAGTTCATGTTTTTTAGATTAAAATGGATACATGGCTAATGAATTTCAATAAATGTATACATCAAATCTAATAGAATGGTGGGCTAATAGGTAGTATTAGCACGAGACTTAGGAAAAGTCAATTAAGCCTCTCAAAGGCCAAATTTATATCCTGTCTACTGCTCCATACTTGCCAATGTCACCTCCGAATGAAGCTTTATAAGGCCTTCTGCAAGGGTAGAGCATGTAGTGCTTGTCCCTGGAACTAGGCCTGGATCTGAGCAGACTGTGATTTATATCAGGTTTCAAAATATGTGTAACCCATTTCTGTGAAATATTTATATTCTTGAGAAGAATTTTATCATGGGAGGATTTCCCAGCAGGTTAGGTGCATACCTTTGCAGCTTTCATTTTTCATACTCTGATGTAACTGGGTCTGTTCAGGAAATGAATAATTGCTACTCCATCATGATTTTTGCTTGTTTCAAAATTACAAGTTTAGCTGCTGGCTGTGACACTCTAACCTGAATTTGATAAAGCAAGAACAAGGTGCTGCCTTGGACCATAGGTGAAGTTGAGTCTTGACTTAGGTTGCTTTGTGTGATTCTTGAAATGGTATGCAATGTCCCCAACACCAGAGCTGCTTGACATCAAAGAATAGTGGGCAGCAACTCCATCCAAGTCAGCGAAAAGCCCTCTAAACTATGACAAATTCAGACCCCACAGCCCCAGTAATGCCGTGCTGTTGTGGCATACCATCCTTAGCACTGGCAAGTCATGCTGCAAGGGATGTTCAGTCACTGTCACTGTCTCTGGGCTATCAGCTTTTCGGAACTTGTGTTTACAAGGGGAATGCTCACCGGGCCCAGACATTTCCAGGTTGTTGTACTCCACAAGTTTTCACTTAGGACTGGAGGGCTGAGGAAAGCATTCTCAGTACCTTCCACCTGCTAATTGTTGTTGTCTGTACCCCTGTTTATCTGATGGTTTGAGAAAGCCCTGAGACTTGAGGAGTAGCTCAGGTTGTACAGTCTGTGAATGATTTGACAAATGTCTGCTGGTCATTTAAATTTTCCCAGTTGCTTTTACAGAACAATGGAAAAATATGTTGGTTTTGTAATCATAATGACTGAAACATTTTTCTGTGAAAACCTTCCTTGTGGTGTACGTAGCAACTGGGGGTCTTTTCTTCACCTTTTCAACTCAAACTCCAAAATGTACACTTTCATCTAAGATGTGTATGGAGTTTTTTGGGAAGGCTATTTTGGTGATCAGGTGTTCTTTTTCTATAATTTTTTGTTTGTTTATTTGTTTGGAATATTTTCTGCCAGCCATGATCATTCACAGTCACAAAAAAGAAAAATAAGGAATGAAAACTGAGACATAGCCAAGATCCAAGAAATCCATGTCGTACTAATATTGCATTGCAATACAGATCATGATTCTCAACAGTTTAATGTTGGTTTCCTAAGCTTACCTGTGTTACTCAAGGAGCTCTGAAACACAAGGCTGAACTAGACAGAGATGAATCTACTAGATGCAGTTTTTTTAAATGCAAAGCATACCCTACTTTTCAGCATAATATCCAATTTTTCATTTTTGAAGTGTTTTCAGACCATTTACTTTTAGTCCCAGAAAAAGAGGCTTTATAGGAGTCAGAACCGAGAAGGAGAGGTTGAGGGACTTGCTTCAGGCCACAGAGAGAGCTGGTATCAGAGCTAAAATCTGCTTGACCATTCTTGGCAAAGGGTTTGAAGGCCTGTGCCATATATTTGATATCCAGTTGCCTCAGTATTATGGACCTTCAAGAAAAGCCAACATTTACTTTTGTTTTTTTTAAACAGAGCAATATTTATATTTTGTTGCTCCACTTCCACTATGGCAACATGAATGCAAGTTCCAGTGCTGCAGCGGAGAGAATGAGAGGCGTTTATCAGGTGACTGCATAGTGTTTCTCATAATGGCATCTCCACACAAATGATAATTCAACAATTCTGTGTTTGCGTTATCTGATGGCAACAAAACTTTCAGAATCCATGGCATGAGGATAATTAGGACTCTTGCTAATAATTCCATGCACTTTTTATTTTTTTTCTTCTCAATGAAATGAGATTCACGTGGATTAATTACTACCTGCTATAAATAAACCCTGCGAATGGCAATCTGCACCGCAGAGGCAGAGGGTAGCTGTCGTTTAATATATCACAGCTTTCCATGCACCTGTTTGCCCGATGCTGTTGCCATGGGAACTGCACTTTATAAGAGAAGCTCTGCATAATTAGCATGGATTGAGGTCTATATCAATCAGAATAATTTGGAGGAGCAAGAGGAGCCTGAAGGAGAAGGCAAAGCTACTTGTCTCTGTAGGGAAGATATCAGACCTCTGCTGCGTGGTAAATAGTGAGGCAGTTACTGGAAGAATTCAGCAGAATTAGCAAATTCAAGGGAACCAAATTATACAAAAGACAGAAAACTTAGTCCCCTTGGTTTTCATTATGAAACACTATTAGGATAGGCTTTGAAAAATTAACAAAGGCAAAAAAAAAAAGATATTTGTGTAATTAACTTGGAGGTTTTGTCACAAACTAAGAAGTTGAATAAGCTGCACTAATGCCATCAGTCTGGGAGTCTGGTGGTGATGCACAGCATTGCTGGCAATGCACAACTTTACTTTTTGGACCTCATTCTGACTATACAGATAACAAAAATTAATTCTCTGAAATAGAAGAGAGAAGGATAATAACTGATAAAATCTCACACGTCGGTTTCATAATGATCGCTTGTACCTAGAGTTCATTGCTTTCTGCCTAAAGGTGCAAACCTGCAGATGCAGTTATCCAGTCAGTTCATCATCCTAACCACAATGCAGCATGTTAAGGATAGAACAGCAGCTTTAATTTTTCTTCCTTCTTGTCAGCTAGTGTCAGAAATATCACTTTAAAGAAAAAGGCTTAATGGTTTTGCGAAATGCCTGAAATGGAATAGTTGTTATTAAAAAGAAAAGTTGAAAAAAACTTTGTATGTATATGTGTGTGTCCATGCACAAATAAGTGACTGAGTAAATCTTCTGCTAATATTGTCTTGGCTGTGAGCCTCAGCTGGATGTAATACAGTATTAGTGGAGTGACTGCAATATGGGAGCTGTCTTAGTCTGTAGCTCTATGTGAAGTAATACCTTTGAATTCTTTAAGGGTACACTTTGAATGCAAGTGTCAGCATGACATTGTATTTCTGTGGTGGTAATAAACATCGATAATATGAGCCATCAAAACAGCTCAAAAGGAAAAGGTAATGAAAAGTGGAATGTCTCTTCTCTTTGGCTTTAATAATGTGAGGGAACTGTTTCTACCACAATGGATAGAGGTCATCCAACCAAAGGACTTCTGGTAAAACAGTGATGTGATGGGGTATAGTATGTGTGTTGCATTAGCTTTGAAGGTGTAGTTACCACAATTAGATTTGAAGAATTTGTAGACATTAAACAATAGACAAGTTATAGGTCTTGGATGATACTGCAGTGGCCTATGCTACTTTATTTATGTAAGAAGATCATGATAATCTTCTGTATGGGGCAGATTGCGAGGGGAGGGGGGGGAAGAAAAAGGAATTAAAATCACAAATTGCTTTAATTCATTTCCATGGTATTTTAGTCTGTGTTCTGGAATCCTCCCTTATCCCCAGGGTTTTATTCATTTAGAAGCTTGTTGCAACATAGAGGGCTGCATTAGAGTATGAACTGGAAAAAACTCCCTTGCTGCATGTAAGCAAAACATCTAGATGAGACAGTAAAGGTGGTTCTTTGCCTCTGCTGATCCTTTGTATGGGATGGAGAGCCTTCCACCTGCACTGTAGCTGTTGTCTGGTGGAGGGACTCTTCATGGGCACAAGTACAGATTTGGGTGCAGCTACCACAGAATGTCAAAAAGTGCCTCTTATAGCTGCTTCTGTGGAAGGACAGGGCAGACTTGAGTCCTAGGCCTCTTGACCAAGGGATTGCCCTCACCAGTTTCAGAGCTGTGCTGCACTTGCCACTCTTCTTCCTCCTGCTCAGAATCCTTCCTGCCTGGCACTGCAGCTCCAGGAGTCAAACCAGTGCATGCTTTTCCTCAAAATGAGTGGCTGGAGTGCTCATTTGGGAAAAAGAGCTTTGAATCTCCTCTCCCTTAAGAGTGATCTCAGAGAGAAGAGCCAAGGGTGCAGCTTCTTGTAGCTGCACTTGCTCCAGTCTGGGTTTGCAGCAGGCCAGGACTGGGTGCCCACTGCTGGTGTCCTGGGCAGGCTTGGAAGAACATGTTAAGGCACATGACAGCTTTCAGTTAAAAAAGAAAGTGCTTAAGGAGTTTAACTGCTTTCAGGGAAAGGTTGCAATTGAGTGAAATCTCTTGGGTTGTAACTTTGAAAGGAGGCACTTACATTCAGCAGAAAAATCCTGCTTTTTAGGAACAAATCTAGCTTTAACTCACTATTTCAAGTTAAGCATTATAGCTCTGAGAGTAATGATCCAACCTAAGTGCTTCCATAAATTCAATTCATTAAAATAATATTTCCTCCAGCCCCAAAAGTGCCAGATCTCATAAACTACCCATTTGAAATTGTTAGATAAGTTTGAGGTTTTTATTGTTTTTTCAAGAGAAAAATGTTGCCTCAAGACTAGGAGTGTGTTTGGTACAATTTAGTCAATTTTAGAGGTGTTCTCATTGGAGTTATTTCTTGTTTTACTTCATATAAAGGAGAAGAGAACAGGCTCTTTAACTTTGGTGCTGAAAATCCATTTATATCTGTACAGTAATAATTTAGAGAGAAAAACTTAGAAAAGCTTAAATAATGTGGGAACAAGTTTGGGAGGTTATCTTTGTACCTCATTAATATTGAAGGATGGCATAGATGAGCAGTTATAAAAATTTCTTAGCCAATGTCAAATTATTCTGTGATCTATTAAAACAGTAAGCTACATTTTTCTGTATGTCTGCTTCCATCTTTTTCTATTTTTTTTAAAATCGAAACTCCAAGTTTTGCCTTGTCCATTAAAAATATATTATCAACTATTTACATATGCATCATGTACATATCTGAGAGAAGAGGATGAATAAAAAAACCTGGTATAAAACCTTGAACAACTGGATGGAAACAGATTAAATTTAAGCAGATGTTTTAATGTATAATATTTATATGTTAAATCTTAAATATGCTAGATATATTTAATGTTTATAAAAGGGGTGATATCAAGTGATGTGGGGTGACATTTATAGAAGACTGTGACATCAAGAAAAAAACTACTGTAGGTTTGAATTATTTACTAAGGAAAAAGTCCATAGATTCCCTGGCTGCAGCAACATTGCTGGCACTTTAAAGGCAATTGTTGAGGTATTGTCCCCCTTGGAAATGAAATAAAAGTTTGGTCCTCAAACCCTTCTTGCACCCCTACCTCTGTTTGGTTTTATTGGAAAGGGACTGCTATCACGCAAAAAAAATAGAGTGAAAGGATTGATTCATTTCCTGTGTGCCTTCAAAAGCCTTATTCACTAAGAGAGACTTCAATCAATATCAGTATCAGTCCTTTTGAAATGAAATAAAAGCCCTGTATGTGCATTTTCACTTTTCCAAGCCAGCCAATATATTTACTATAACAATATGATAATATTCTAGGCTTAATTTCAAGTGTCTTGCTGAAAATAAATAGACTATATAGAAAATTTTTCTAACTTTGAAATTAGAACTCACCATTGGAAGGTGCTCAAACCTTCCAAAATAGGAAAATGGGGCCAAAGATGTCTTGATCTATCTTCTGGTCTGTGATAACAGCAGCAATGGGTTGGTAGTTTAGAAAACTTCAATAAATTCAGAAAACATCATCCTCTCACTAGACTGAACAATGTTTAATAAGCACAAGTGATGAGGCAGGCACATTTATAGGATAGATTTTTAAAGGATTGAGGATTATCATAATGCATTTGGAATTCTGGTTTTGCTCAGAGACTGCTTGGTTCAGTTGAACCTAGCAGACTAAGTTTCTTTTGAAAGCATGGTATATTTTGTTGTTGCTGTTGATTTCTGTTTAAATTTCCACACCTGAGACCTGCTGAAGTCTGAGGAGAACACTGGAGAACAGCTGTTGTCAGTGTGCTTTTATTCCCCTTGCCCTCTTCCTTTTCTTGCTGAAGTTGTCTCTAGTTTTTCTTCTCTTGTGGCTTGTTTTAACTCTTCATTCAGGACTGGAGAGCTGGAATGGAAATGGAAAATCTCTGAGACAGAATCATGGCTGTAACTTTCATCTCTGGAAAAACATGTGGCATTAGTTCTAGGTCTTCACTGCCTCTTATTTCAGTAGCATTCTGGGTTTCTGCACTGACTTCTCAGTGAAAACCTGGCACGACAGGATTTTTGGAAGCAGTGTGTAACAGATATATCTTCTATAGCCACGCAAGGCATGTTTTGAAGTTTCACATTGGGGAAAAAGAAAGGAGTGAGAAAAGAGGCATATCTCAAACCAAAAATGCTGCTAACCACGCTCATTTGCTTCTGCTGGTGTCTGGGGTTTGGAGGTGCTTTGGAGAGCAAAAGGATGCAAAATTTTCCTGAGTGAAACTGGAACTGAAGTGTCACATATCCTTACAAGGCTCCATTTAGAGATGCTTGTGTTGGGCTTGCATCTGAGCACAGGACTTGATGGACAGCAATGCAGTAAAAGGAAAAGAGATAATTAATGATGGTGCAAGAAAAATGTATTGTCTTACACATTTTCTTTGAAACTCAGGGAGTCTTTAGAGGTCTGTAGGCAGCAGGGGCTGCTTATCTTGCTTAACTATGCTGCCACTGACACGGCAGCACCTTTTTTTATAGTTAACATGGCAGATTCTCCCTTTTTATCCCCGTTTGGCTACCCATGGAAGTTATTTACAACCTTAGCAGAAAGATCAAACAACACTGTGATAACTGGCCCCTATCGACACTGTCAGGTTTCCCGGTCTGTAAGACAAATGTTGCTTCTGGCTCGCAGAACCCTGTGTGCTGTGCATTTTGATGCAGATTTTTATTACCTGGCAGGTGGCTTGGGAGTCACGGACAGAAAAAAGAGCTGAGATCAATAATGCAGAATGATCAAGTCATGTCAGAGAGGGGTCAGCAAGCAGCAGTTGTGGAAGTTGCCCCTTGACATGGCTCTCAGGGGGGCGGGGAGTGTGGGGGAGTGCCTTGATTTCTGAAAGGTATTGTGCTGTGCTAAGAGTTCCTAATTATAGCTGTCACTGTGGCCAGCTAAAATAATGAAGGGCTCTGAACAGGGATGGTGAATAACTGCATTTTGTTCTGGTTATTGGTGTTGCTGCTGTCTCTCTGCCTTGCACTGGACTGTGTTGGTATGGGTGCCCTAAAGCACAGGCTTTATTAGCGCAATAGGGTTGGAAGAAGCCCTGAGAGACATTCTAGTCCCATGTAACCATTTTATTCCTGAAATGGTCTCATCCTCCCTATTCTTAAAAGCCTCCACTGTCAATTTCCTTTAATTCAGTAACTTCTATCACCTTGTGCTGCTTCTGTTTTATCTCTAGACATTTCAACATAGGATTAACTTTCCCAGCTCAAAAAGACAAATGACTAAAACTTCTGGCAAAGGATATGGACTGCTATTGTGATTTAACCCCGCTTTGTTTCCTCCAGGATCAGGGAAGCCCTGCTTTCTTCAGTCAGCCCTGCATTATTGTTGTTTGATTTCAATAATTTGCTAAAACCCTCGTAAGTTTTGCTGATTGTACTACCAGGGCTATGACAGGGGAAGGCCTTGCCAAAGTTTCAGGCAGAATTCAGAAGTAGATTTAGCTACCCTTTCATTTTATCTTAGTTTGTATCTCCATGGAATTAGATGAGCAGCAGATTCTGCAGTTTTCTTCCAGCACAATATAGGAAGATGCCTGCAAGCAATTTCTGCATTATAGTTCCTATTTATATCTGTAATTAAAGAAATAAGTATCATAGTTTTATTTCTAATGTCATAATTGCCTCTTTGAAATAATAGCACTGTTCCAGGTGTTTTCTAAAATAAAACAGCTCAGGAAATTAATTTCAATTAGAAAGGAAAAAAAAAAAACTGAAATGGAGTTTTATTCAAAGAAAATCAACCTAAAAACACAATCACAAAAAAGCTTCTAACTAAAAGCAATATGTTTTTCGTGGAGGGTACTTCATTTAGGTAATTAAATCTGTGCAGTGTGAATGAACCATTGGCAGCAGTGCCCTTTATCAAATGTCATTTAGAGCACATTAATCTGCTGAATTCTGAGGCTTCCCAGCAGCTTAAAACACATCTGGAGGCAAAAAGCAGTGAATTCTTAATGGGAATGAATAGTCTTTCAGTATGTAGTACAGATGCTCTAGGCTTTCTCACTGGGAAGATTTAGTCATGTTGAGAAACCCGAGTTGTACACATGTAAATTCATAAACAATCACAAGTTTATGGTGTGTGCATGTTGGTGTTCAGAAGAAAGATACATTTTCCATCCAACAGAAAATGAGAGAACCCATGAAGGGAACATTCTTATCTCAATCACTGCTTTCTTTTCCCTCTCTAATATTTCTTCCAGCACCTTTTGTACTGTCTGTGACCACTGCAAATCCTATTTTCTTCCTGAGACAGTTGCAGGGAGAAACTGTTTTATGAGGGTTTGTGGAAAGGAGCTCTTAGAATGCTGCCAAGCCTGGCAGGTTCTGGAAGAAGGTCGTGCTCGTTAAAGCTCAAAGTGTAAAGTTGAATTTTGCAGCAGTGTCTCTTCTCAGGCTTTAGGCAACCCCCCTCAAATGATCACTGGAAACAGAGCACATGAGAACAAATGCATCCTGAAAGCAAGTTATTAAAGTCACAACTCTATTCTGGAGCTTTTCAAAGCGTGTCTGTTGTATTACTCTTGTCAGGTTGCTGCTGCTGTCAGAAATTACATCGACAGGCTATGGTAGCAGCCACCATGGTGCAGGCCCCATTGAGCTGTTTAAGTTTTCAAAGTGTCAGTGGTGTTTCTTTTTCCTTAAGCTTTGATTCATTCACAGAGCCCTGCTGGGATGTGGAGGGTCCTTGATGAAGCTTCAGGTTTAACCAAATGTTTTGTACAGGTGAAGGGCTCAAAGTTTGCAATTTTGAATTTGTGTGTAACTGTTGAAAATGGCCTGGCCGTCTCTTAAGAAAGCCTTCTCTGGTAGGATCCATAAAGCCTGTCTAGGGTAAGAATTGAAATTGTTCTCAACCAGCATAGGGAAGTGCTATAGCAGAGGGTGAAAATGAACAGGAGAGTTCGCTTAACCTCTTTAGAAGTAAAATGCAGTCTTGGGGATACTGGGTGTCTGAAGGTATGTACTTTTAGACATAGAGAGAGAATATCAGATCTACACGTTATGCAAGCCACATGTGAATTCCATTTTGGGGTGGGATTTGGCATATCACTTCATCCCACTACCCAAACCACCTGAACCAAATGACTGTGTACAATTGAAAAAGTTCATTTGAATTAAATATCAGCCCTTTCACTAATAAAATGGGACTACAGATTTAGCAAGGAGGTCCTGAATGGGCATAAGGAAGGGATGGAACAAAAAATGGCCACAATTTATTCATGGAAAGGGCATGTTTCAAATAGTGAGTGGGATTACAGATTGGAAGAAGAGAAACTAGGCATTTAGGATCTCTTTGAAATTACTTCTTCAAACAGCATTTGCCTTCTAGGGAAAATATTCTTTGAACATTGCAAAACATATGTGAATTTGCCTCTGATGTATTTTTCAAAATGGTTCTCTTTCTTTGTGTTGATAACTAAGGCTATTGCTGCTTAAAGATTTGATCCCATACAACCTGTCTTTTTCTCTCTCCTTGATCCTGCAGTGAAGTAATAATGCTGCTTTTTTTGGTGATATTACGATCATTTCCATGGCAACAGACTGATGTCCAAAGTGTGGGATCATGACTTTAGAGTGGGATCAAGCAAGAGGAGATAAAGTCCTTATTAAAATACACTTTGTCAATATGAGAAAAAGGATCTAATAAAAGAATCAATTAATTTTATTATGCGTTTCCTTCTCTAACTGAACATAAGTTCAAATGAAAGTACTTTTTTTAAGGAGCTGTTTGTTTTTTTACTCGTTTATGTTGATTGGTAAAATGTTAGTTTGAAAGGAAACATGAACTAAAGAACTGTGGCTGCTATATAAAAATAAACTTACTTAAAATCTTGGTGGTAAATTTTTTTGAAACAGAGGAGAGTTTTCTAATGCCAATAGACCTGTATAGAGCAATGGTCATGAATGGCTGCTTGGCAGACTCACCTTCTGTCAAGCAGTCACCTTCTTTCATACAGAGAGGATAGAGAGACTTTCTGAACATGGGGCACTTGTCAGTTCTGTCAACTTCTTCCAACAGCTTTTTCTAAACAGTTGTCACCCCAGCAAGGAAATACTGGGTTATCTGTACATCTGTAAAGCACATTTGGAAGGGCCAGCATGTGGTGGTGAGATAAGGATGGCTGAATTTGGAACATGAGTCCCAACCTATCCCATGCCTTCAGTTTCTGTGGAGCCACTAGGAGTCAAACTGTATTACTCTGAGCGCTCTTTCTGACCTTTATCAGGAGACTAAGATGCCAAATTCTCTGTTCTCATCCCATGGGCCTGCTTTTCCTCTGGCTTACACTGACACATGTCAGAAGAGCTCTCCCCAAGGCCAATATGTTAGTGTAAATGAGAAGAGAATCAAGCAGTGGGTGAAGATAGTCGTGGGCTTCAAGATCTGTTCTCCCTTCAGTGCATGCTGTGATTTATGCACAGAACTCCTATTAGCAACAGTGAGAGAAGAGATACTTACATTGCTAAACAGGATTTTTATTTTCTCAGCTGCCTGAAGCTACTCAGCATAAGCCTGTTGTGAAAGTGATTGGAGATTTAGGGGGAAGGAATGCCAAAGAGAAATAGGAAAAACAAAACTAATCCTGAACTAAGCAACTGTAAGAATTGTGGGAGGTTTGCTGTTTCTTTTTTTTTTTTTCTTTTTCTTGAAACATGTAGGGTTTTTTAATAACTAAATAATTGTTCTTAATAGTCCTAAATATTTTTGAGTGGCTCTGTGGGTGCAGATTGGCACAGTCACTGATGAGTGTGGAAGTAAAAGGACAAGGAAAGTTGAAAAGCTAGAATCACTTTTCTGCTCATTTCCTTCATTGCAGTTTGCCTTGTAACAGCAGACCTTCATAGAAATACAGCTGCTGCTCTTGCTGTTTTGCAAACCAGGTTTTCCTTCTTTTTCCTTTTAATGGAAATCTGATTGCCAGTTTCAGAACTGTTACAATTAAGAGAAGTTTTTGCTCTTTTCTGCTTTCTCTGCAATGTCTTCTGGCTTCTTTAAGAAAAGGCTTATTCTCTTGCTTTCAAGTGTATGGATAAGGGCAAGCTACTCCTTGACATTATAGGGTAGAATCACCCAGTTCTGGTATTATTGAGGTCTGGGTATTGCAGCAAACTGGCAAGAGTTAATCTTTATTAAGCAAAAGCATACAGTACCCACACAGGCTCTATAGTTGCACTGTATTCTCATGCTTACCATTTCCTTTATTGATTTGCCTGTCTAAATGAGTACTTCTAAACTCTGTGGGTGTTTTCCAATTAGATAAAAGGCAATTCATGTCACCCTGCTGCATCTCTAACAGCCATAACCAAGAGAGTGCACTGAGGACTTGTGAGCAGAACAGCCCGGTTTAATCAAGGCGGTCCCCTTCAGCACCGCCTCATCTGCAGGACATCGCTCTTGGCACGCAGTGCTTCCCTTCTCCGAACTTTGGGAACCGGGCTGCGGCTGCGCTCACTGCTGCTGCGCTTCGTGGGCCAGCTCTGTGGTTAGTGGAGAAGATGCATGAGCTTCCCTCTCGCAGGCTGTCTCGGGAAAGTGTTGCTGTCAGGGCATCGCCCTTTCCGAAAGGGAATAAAAACATCTCAAAGGATTGTCCCTGCTGCAAATGTGAGTGGAGCTGTTGCTGTGAGAGCTGAATCTGATAAACCTCCTAATGGTCAGAACTGAGCAGACATTTGCTGAGTCTTATGTTTTTGCTGGAGGATCACAGAGTCTGTCTGTTGTGCGATAATCATGTTTTATTGCATGTCCAGAGAGCTCTCACTTTCCACTTCCTGAGACTGTGTAGCTGTTGGACAATCTCTGAGCATGGCTGAGGAAACCACAAAGGGAACTGAGGGTTTCACTCTGAAGCTCTTTTTTGCTTAACACTCTGCATCCTATCCTGGTTTTGACTCTGAATTTCTCCTTGCTGCAGCCTTTCATGCTGCTGCACACTCTCCCAGCAAACCAGCTAGCTGAAAGGCTTTAGGCAGATGCTTCCCTTTTCACCTTGAACAGGGTTCATGTGCTTCTTGCTTTGCTATCCAGCACCATGACCCTGCAGTCTCTTTGATTTCTCTAGTGACACTTCCCATGGGACCTTCATGGAAGCCTTACAGCTCTGAGCCTGTTTGTCACCTTTATGTAGGACCACTGGAGTCAATCCCTAATGCATAAAGTGAGCAAAGAGCTGTTCCTAATGCATCAGCTAGAGCTCTGTGAGAGATGGGGAAGGCATTCTTGGCCCCATGTAGTTGTCGGTAAGACAGAGAGAAATGTGTCTGAGTACACAGAATTTAATTTGCATTTCTTTCTACTGGTAGATCTCTTGGAAGATACCACGGCTGCAAAAGAACTCCAAATCACTGAATGGCTCTGAGCTAAGCAGGGATGGGTTTCTCTTCTGTACTCCATCGTCTCATTCACTATCTGATATATAAGGCATATTCATAGTGTCCTGCAGCATCAAAAGAGCTTTCAGCTAAAACTGTAGACAGCAGAAGTGTCAGAGTTTATAAACTCAGGTCAGATCTGTTTAGATACTGTGCAGAACTGAAATTTCTTTACATGAGTAAGATCTCACCCAGAGCTTTTTCAGTATCACGTATTTCTTTCTGAAGGGATAGGTCCATCTAAGTGCTCCTTGAGCAGCATTGTTGATATAGACCCCAAACTGTGATTGAGTCTTGTGTAGCATCAGGTGGCCAAGGAATCCTATTCATTTGCAATTCCTGGATTGTAAGCAAAGCTGCAAGGAGTAGTATTTTATTTATCATCACTATATTTTATTGTTACCGAAGTTAATGATGTATTTTTTTATTTTTCAGTAAGAGAAGAGTATCCTGTTAATGTCTAATAGAAAGGACAAGATAGTGCTCTTTGTTGTTTTTTCTGTGGAGTTTTGTTTATTTGCTTTTGAGAAAGGGCAAGAGAGAGAGAGTGAATGTCATTTGGTTATGGTTCTCCATTACTTTAGGTAAGAATCTTGTATCAGTGCTTGTGCGTTGCCTATGCTGATCAGCCAGAGGAAGTATGCCATGATTATAGAAATTTTGGGTGTGATTTTGAGCAGGTTCTTCTCACTGTTTGCTGGGCTTGAAGCAAAAGAGCTGGTGGTTCTTGATTCAGAAACTACCAGGGTTTTTGCTGTGGCAGCATGAAGCAAAAGAAGTATCAAGGGGTGCTGCGATGGGTGCTGGACTAGGTTGCCTGTAAGAGGTGATGGCACCCTCTGGGATTTGGACTTCTGGTTTGGGGCAACATGCATAGAGCCAAGAAACTGGCCACTGCATTATGTAGCTCACCAAAACCACTTGTTGGACTCCACTGTGTTCATGAGAGGCAGCTTCACAGTGTATCACCTTCAGAGTGTAAAGAAATGAGTCCCTGCTAAAGATAGCGTGCTTCCTTTGGGTAACATAGCTCTTTGTTCGGTGTGAGCAGAAAGTGCTCCCAGCAGTGGTTCTCCTCCCACTGATACCAGTATCAGCCAGGCTGAACGCCGCATCAGCTCCTCAACCTGCTCCCTGCAGCCCCTTTTCAAAGTACATTAACAGGCCACTTTTAAAAGTCTAATTACTTCTGCCCTTATTTGCAAGACTACTTGAATCCTACCAACCTGTACAACACCCCTTAGGTGGGATGTTTCCAGGCCACAGCCTTCAATCCTCACGCTGCTTTTTTTGGAGAAAATGGTGCTGAGATCTGGCTGAGAGACCTTGCTTGTCAGCAGCCATGAAGTACAATCCCATTGCAAAAATATGCAACAGTTTGTGACTCCTTTCCCCACCACCCAACAACCCCCTGGCTAACCTGCAGCTTTGCATATCCAGTATGCTAATGTCACCTGGTTGCTGTGACATAGAATGGAAGATGGCTCAGCTCCACTTACCCTTCTGCTGGGATGTCACTGGCCACATTAATTCATGTCTGTCTTTTCTAGCCTGCTCATTTTTCCATTAAACTTGTAGGAACTCAATTATATTGGAGGCTTATATCCTCCTCTTTCAAATTTGGATGAAATCAGACATTGAGCTCCAAAGATGAGGCCTTGCTAATTTACACATTTACTGGACAGACAGCATGAGTGTATAAGCATCCTATTATTAGAGTGTTATGCTAAAAATACATGCTAAACTGCCTGGAAATTTTACAGGATGGCTCAATTTGTCTTAAACATCATCACACAAAATTGTAGTTTTCCATAAAAGTAATTATAAAAATATTCCTGTGAGGAAAAATAAGGAAAAAAAACCCCAAATAATCATGGTAAATGGCATTTTTCAGCTCTCATTGGAGCATGAGCAAAGAAGCAGAGACTAAACAGTAAAAGGAAAAATGAATAACATGTTATATATTTCTTATATTGAAAGACTGAGAAAAGAGTGAAAAAAGATATGCTAAAAGTATAATAGATGAGTTGAAAATATTTTGATGGCAGTTTGCATTTATTTCCTTCCAGAAATTAAAGCAGTTCATTTTTTTCTTCAAAATGTGTGTTGAAATGCCTCCAGCACATTTACAAGTATGCTGAAGGACTTTATTAATTTTATGAATTCTTTAACCTTGCTTTACATCATCTGAGAGATGTAGGTTTCCTCAAGAATGTGAAATCACTGAACAAGGGCTGCATCACAGGGCAAGATGAATAAAATTAAGGTTTCCATGGGTACTTTGCTTTTGAATTTTTTCACTTTTGAGTTTAAAGTCTAAGTATAAAAAACCCAGTAATTTTTGGCTTTTGTAGTTTAGCACTGAATACACACATAAATCAACAACTTACTCATGGCTGCAAGTGTAGCTATTACTGTCTAATATATAATTCCCTGTGCACAGACAAGCTTTGTTTTTTCCCTTGTTCTGTAAGTTTTTAATTGCCTAGTGTTTTGCAGTATGACATAAAGAGCAGGTGTTCAGAAATCATGTAGAAATGAAAAAAAAAAAAAGGAAAAAGCAGGTTATTTTTTGGCTGAGAATTTTCCTCTGGCATTTGGAAGAATGGAAGGAAGATAAATGAAGACCAGAGTTTTTATTGATACTAGTGTAGGCTATTAAAAAATAAAGTCAGAAACAGAAGTAGTCTGTGAATAAAGACATGTAAATGACATGGATTTAGGGAATATCAAATTGCAAAACATTTCCTATCCTTTATGCAAAATCATGAAAGCAATCTGTTGCTATGGGATTAAGCAATTCTAGCCTGGAAGTTTCATAAAAAGTTGTTTGATGTTCACACAACACCTGTAGAGGTGTGCAGATGATGTGGTACTTGCTGCATTGAAATACAGAAAGCTGAAATCATCCCAGGAGGCCTGAACTTGCCTCCTGTATTGCTGCGGGAATCACAGTCTTGAAGGCTGGGGCTTTGAAGTCTGCTTTTTGCACCCCTTCAAGCATAAAATCTTGGGGTGATGCTCTCATCTCCTGTTGGATAGGCAAAAGGTGAGACTCAGCATGTGCTGACTCTGGCTGCAAAAATATTTACCAAATAGTTCCTCTACAGCCTCTACAGACAGAGCCAGGCAATCACTGCAGCAGCTGCTCTGGCCCTTAGGAACAGCATAGCTGCTGGATGAATCTTTCCCAGCTTTGGTGAGAGTTTTGCAGTCTGTTTTATGTCTTGCAATGCTTTTTTAGCCCATCCCAAATTAACAAAGTGGTTCAGAGGTACCCTGGACATCTGTAGGAACCTCAGTCGCTGCTGCATGGGCACAATCCTGGTCCTGCTCAAGATTTCTCTTTAGGCTAACAGGAGTCCTGGAAGACTGGGTATGTCTTGTTGGCATCCCTGCTCCCCGTGGCAGTGCTGGTTTTTTCCCCAGACTTCAGAGATATAAAGAACCTAAAAGATCATCTTGTCCATCTGCTTGGTTGGCGGGAGATTGTTCCCCACAGTGTATATTCAAATGTTTTGTCTCACTGAATTGATCCAAGTGGTGAGACTTTTGTTACTTGACTTGGGAGACATGTTTCAAAATATAATAGACTTGCTTCTTGAAAAATATTTCCTGATATACAAACTACACTTTTGCTGGTTTAATTACTGCTTCTACTTTGCAATTACCAGTGTTAATTACCATTGCCATGTTAATTTTTAAAACAGCATAGTGAGTTCTGAAGTAAGCTGACATTTTAGGATTCTGACAAATACAAGTGAATGAATACTCATCCAGTGAGAAATTTGCCAATAAAATATAACATTCCCTTATAAATCAAAGTAAACCTTTGAGAGGTAAAAATTTCCTATGAAATGAGGGGTTCTGGGGAAAAAAACTCCAAACACTTCAAATCAAAATTAAATGTTTCAGGTTTGATGTTATTTTAAAGAATTGAATCTGGCATTTATAAATAATTTTCATTTTAGTTGTCTGTCCTTCCATGTTAACCTTTTTTTTTCCCCAATGACTGATAATTTGGAGTCACAGAAACATCTTTCCTGACTGACATGTCCCTTGATTCAGATGTGTGATGATATTTAATCCTTTGGTACATAATGCTGTTTTCTCACTATCCCTGGGGCACCTGGGGAACTGGGATCCCTGCTTCTGAGACAGTCCCCTGCAGAGTCTGCTTTCATTGAAGCCCATACTGACTTCAGAGCAGCCCCTCCGCTGTTCAGACAAAAATCCAGGGAACCCAAATAACCCTTACTGCTGTTGTGCTGGAGGTCAAGAAGGAATTTGCCTGGAATTATCTGCAGTTGCTACAATCCCATGAACAGTTCATTTTTTAGTCAGTAACTTCCCATGGAAAAGTACTTTGTTGGGAAAAAATTCTGAGTGGATGTTGGGAGCATTTCTGTGCAAGTAAGCAGAGAAATGATGGTTATATTGGAGCACTGCTGGCAGGACTAAATACCTTCTGGTTACTGGAGATACATTGATATGCTATTCTGCCTCCTCTCATCTTGTGAGATGTTCTGGGGGATATCTTTTTAATGGTAATGGCCACACGTTATAAGTTGTGCCTTGAAATGAAATGGATTTTATATACTTTTAACCTGCATTATAAATGCAGCACTTGTGATGAGTTGATGAGAGTTATTCTTCATAGTTTAGCTGGTATTTCAGCTTCAGTGCATTTTAATCATGCTTCCTCTGTCAAACATTGCAAATATTTCCATTCTTCACTCAGGCAGCTTTTTCTTTTTCTAAGAGGCTCTTGGAAACGAAACAGAGCACAAGAATTATTTCCATTTGTCTGTATGTTTGTGTGTTTCTGCTCTCCATCTCTGCACAGCATTTAAAATCCATGTTGTTTTGGAGAAATATTATATCAACCACCCTAGCTGGCTGATATTCTGCAATGTCTGTAGAATTGGAGTCCACTGGAGTGTTTAAGGCTTCCCATTCATTAGTGGGAAGGAAAGCTGTACCGAGGACTTTAGATTTTAAGTCCGGTCGCTGAAAGGGTTTACAGTTGCTAGCCAAATCAAAACAATAGTGGAAAATTTTAAGCAGAGGACCCAGAAATCTCAGTAGGATCAGCAATTCTCAGGTTGGGGTCTGGAGGCAGTAACTCTGAAATTCTCCTCCTGATTATCTCCCTGATATGTGTTTTAGTCTGGGGCAACTAATTCACTGTCTCCAGCTTTTTTCTCTTTTCTCTCTCTCTCTTTTCTATTATACACTGTTATATAATTCAGGTTTCAGAAAACATGCAAAGAGATAAACCTGCTTTATATTAATTCTAAATCTGGGAGAAAAAAACGCCAACCAAACCTACCTCCCCCACCAAAAAACAAAACCAAAAAACCCCAAACCCACTGAAAAAAAACACACAAAAAAGCCCCACAAAAAAACTCTCCACCAGTTTGCATTACCATAATCTTCCTCTTCTTAGTCATTGCAAACATTCTTACTTTCAGGAAAAGAGAAGAAGAGAGAAAAAAAAAACGAGAAAGCAATTTGAGTGCTCATAGGTAATAATCAAGGGGAAGGCCAACAGGGCACATATCGTGGTGAGAGGCTTTTACAGACAGCCCTACCAGGATGAAGAGGCAGATGAAATATTCTATAAGCAATCTGGGAGAAGTCTCACAGTCACTGGTCCTTGTTCTCATGACATACCTGAACTTACCAAATGTCTTCTGGAAATATAACACAGCAGAGAGGAAACTGTCTAAGAGGTTCCTGGAGTGTGTGGAAGATAACTTCCTGACTCAGTTGGTGAGGGAGACAACTAGGGAAGACACCCTGTTAGACCTGTGTGTGAATGGAGAAGGACTTCTAGGATGTGATGGAGGCTGTCTTGGGCACAGTGATCATGAAATGACAGTGTTTTTGGTTCTTGGAGAAGTAAGGAGAGAGATCAGCAGAACTGTGACCTTGGACTTTCAGAAGGCAGACTTTGGCCTGCTTAGAAAACAGAATCCCTTGGGAGTCTGTGCTGAAGGGCAAAGGAGTCCAGAAAGAAAATTTTAAAGGTGCAGCAGCAGGCAGTCCCTGTGTGCCAAAAGATGAGCCAGTGGGGAACAAGGCCATGCTGGTTGAACAGAGAGCTTTGTCTGGAACTTGAGATAAAAGGTAAAAGAGAGTTTATGACCTCTGGAAGAAGGGGCAAGCCACTCAGGAGAACTACAAGGATATTGTGGAGTTATACAGGGAGAAAATTAGAGGGACTAAAGCAAAACTAGAAGTTAATCTGGCTACTGACGTAGAAGACAATAAGAAATGTTTCTGTAATTACATTAGCAACAAAAGAAGGTCTAAGGAGAATCTCGATCCTTTATTGGACATAAGGAAAACATAGTGACAAAGGCTTAGGGAAAGGCTAAGGTATTTAATGCTTTCTTTCCTTGGACTTATACATATAGACCAATTGTTTTCTGGTTACTCAGTCCCCAGAGCTGGAAGACAAAGACAGGGAGCAGAATGAAGTCCCCATAATCCAAGGGGAAATGGTCAGTGACCTGCTACACAGCTTAGACACGTGCAAGTCTGTGGGGCAGGATGGGATCCAACCAAGGCTAGAGAGGGAGTTGTCAGAAGTGCTAACCAGACCACTTTCCATCATTTATCAGCTGTCTTGTCTAACCAGGGAGGTCACAGTTGAGTGGAAGTCAGCAGATGTGATGCCCATCTACAGGAAAGGTTGGAGGGAGAATCCAGGGAGCTACAGACCTGTCAGTCTGATGTCAGTGCTGGGGAAAATCATGGAGCAGATCATCTTGAGTGGCATCACAAGGTGTGTGTTGGACAACCAGCGAGTCAGGGCCAGACAGCCAATGGGTTTATAAAAGGTAAGTCCTGCTTGACCAAAAAATCCAGCTGACAGTCTGTCACAAGTGATGTTTACTGGGGCTCAGTTTTGGGGCCAGTGCTGTTTAATATCCTTATCGATGATCTGGACAAAGGGATCAACTGTACTCTCAGTAAGTTCACAGGCAAGGCCAAGTCAGGCAGGAGTGTTGATCTGCTGGAGGGTAGGAAGGCTTTGTGGAGGAATCTGGACAGGCTGGATCAATGGGATAAAGCCCGTTGTGTGAGTTTCAACATGGCCAGGTGCCAGGTTCTGCACTGGGGTCACAACAATCCAATGCAGCACTTCAGGCTGGGGGAAGAGTGGCTGGAAATCTGCCCCATGGGAAAGGACCTGGGGTGCTGGTCCACAACTGTCTTAACATGAGCCAGTGTGGCCAAGAAGGCCAATGGCATCCTGTTTTGGATCAGCAATAGTGTGGCCAGCAGGACCAGGGCAGTGATCATCCCCACATACTCAGCACTGGTGAGGCCAGACCTCAAACTGTGTGCAGTTTTGGGCTCCTCTCTACAAGAGAGACATCAAGGGGCTGGAGTGTGTCCAGAGAAGGGCAATGGAGCTTGTGAATGGTCCGGAGCACAAGTCTGATGAGGAGCAGCTGAGGCAGTTGGGGGCATTTAGCCTGGAGAAAAGGACACTCAGAGGAGATCTCATTGCTCTCTACAACTGCCTGAAAGGAAGGTGTAGCCAGGTGTGGGTCGGCCTCTTCTCCTCTTTGTAAAAAGTAATAGGACAAGAGGAAATGGCCTCATGTTGCACCAGGGGAAGTTTAGATGGGATATGAGGAAAAAAGTCTTCATGGAAAGGATTCCCAAGCATTGGAACAAGCCACCTAGGGGAGTGGTTGAGCCACGATCCCTGGAGGTATTTAAAAGTTGTGTGTATGTGGCACTGTGGGACACGGTTTAGTGGCAGCCTTGGCAGTGCATGTTTGGTGGTTGGACTTGATGGTCTTAAAGATCTACTCCAACCTAAATGATTCTATGCTCTTACTGTAATTATACTATTTCCTTTGGGTGTCTCTTGTCTTCTATGAATAATTAACCATGGGCTATCTTGAACTCTTCTGAATTTGAGGCAAAATTATATTATTTTTGATATAAAATGGAGATTATTTCAATTGCAAGAAGCTTTGTATTTGTTGACATAAGTACACTAAATAAAACCAAATAGGCCCTTTTATGTAAAAATTCTTTAGAGGATTCTTCCATGTAGTTGAAATACACAAATCCCTAATAACAATAGGTTTAAAACACACGAAATTTCTTCATGCAGTTTTACTATTCGTCTGGAAGATACTTTATATATGTATTCTTTGGTGCATGGGCTCCCTCTGGAGCTTTATCTTATTAAAAAATCCTGAACCTTAACATGCTTTTAAAGGTTTTAATCAAAACCATCAAGCAAACAAAAGACATAGAGGTGTTGTTTCTGTCACTGCAGAATTCAGTATAAATTTGTTCTTCATGTATGTTGATATGATTGGAGTTTCACCATGTTATGCCAGCTCAGGAAAGGAGCCATTAGAATTAATGCCTAGTTGGACATTAAAAGAGCCTTGTACGAAAACTATGTGACACAGCACACAAATAATTAATTACAGTGTTCTGAAGATGTAAAGTGCTGCCATGTAAATTCCAGGCATTCATCACACCATTGAGAGTCTGATGACTAATAACAGATTTGATTTTGCTTGCAATGACTCATCATCAAAGGAAATCTTGTTACTCTGAATATTTTCACTATCTTCCATATGTGTTTTAATAAAGTGTGAGCACACACAAAGGAGAAACACTTAATTTATTAAAATCTGACTCTGCCAGTATTGGTGCAGATACTTTCTATGCTTTTCTGTGAGAAATTTTAGGTAAACTTGGACAAAGCCGCATGTCTGAAATCTATTTAATGATTCTCATATATTTACTAACTTTTCTTTATTAAGAACAAAGTAAGCAATAAGATCTGTATTGGTTTTATGAGAGGGGAAGACAGTAAAAGTTATATTTCCTTGAAATGTATTATTACTATTTGAAGACCTTACAAATAACACTATTCTACAGTGTTATAGGGATAGTTTTTCTTCTCTTTATTTTCATAAAATAGGAAGTTACTGTGCTTTAACCAACTGCATTTCCTTTTTGTTAAGGAGGAATTCTGATTGATATCAGTAGCCAAATACAGATTATGTACTTGAATTTTTATCTCTGACCTGTATACTGTGCTGTCTTGACATGAGCTGAACTGTAGTTTTGTCCACCTCTCAATGCACTCTATGGACAAGGCAATTTAGAAATTTTGTCACACTTCTGACCACTGCTGTTCTTGTAAGAAATTTTTAATGTCTTATTGGACTTGGAAGAATTTCTGTTGCATGGAGGCCTGACTGGGTTTCTATTTCCTTTTTTTGAAGGTATTGTAGTGTTTCCTTGGTTTGTCTTTTTTTCTTCCCCCGCCCCGCCATGAGTAGCACCTTGTAGCATTAGTTTACAGACAGTGATGTGATGGAGGTATTTCTTCCTGTAATGAGTTTGTGACTCTCCCTGTAAAGACATTCTGTAATAAGTGATCTTTTTCCTGTGGAGCTCAGGGAAAGAAGTCAACATTTTCAGCTCTGAAAACAAAAACTAAACAGTCATTTTTCCTGAAAAAAAAACCCCAAGAAAACTAAACCAAACAAAAATCTTTTTCAGAAGCAGAAGGTCTTTTGTCCTTCCTGAGTGACCCACAGAGTCACCTCTGTTGTGTGCATGACAGTCTCTCATCCTGGCCTGTTGCTCAGGTTCCCTTCACATCTTATTTATGTGGTCTCTTTTCCTCTTGAAGCCTGGCTGACTTTTCTGAGGCTAGAGTATCATGGATGCTCATACAGATCAGAGTTTCCTTGTAGCAGTGGCTGTCTGCTCCCAGTGTGTACTCTGTTACACTAATGTTCATCTTCCTTGTTTGTGCATTTTATTTTTGCATATACTCTTTACTTGTTAGAAAAGGTTAATAGTGGTTATGATAGTATGGCTGTTTATTTTAATTTATTAGCCAATACAAGGCTAGCAATATATGGATTAAAAAAATAATAAAGCCATTACCCTTGAGACTATTATAAGGTGCATGATTTCTTCAGTTAATAACTCACATTTTAAAAATTCAATTTGCCAGTTAAACATCCCATTTTAAATTTTAACATTTAATGTTTTTTGGAAAATTTTAATTTCTCAGCACTGTCTCATAATTAAGCTCACTGTACACACTGTGTAACTTGAAGAGCACTAATAAGCAGGATATCACACAAGTTGTTTCAAATCAGTGCCCTTTAAAGGAGACATATTGAACTTACTGTGGTTAAAAAATACCAAAGCAAAACAACAACTGAATGAAGCAGCAATGCCCAATGATGAAAATTGTGCTACTGAGTGTTGTGACTATGGTCCTACCTCATGAACAAAATTTGTTGAGACTCATGAAAAGTGAATTTCCTTTCAGGCTAAAACTCAGTTGTAGTCAGGTTTGGGGCATATTTCATGCAGATATTTCTGCTTCAGGTTTCCTTTCCTGAGGGCAGTCACTCTTCTGACTTGGTGGCAAGTGGTGAAAGGGGCTTCAGCCTGGCAGTTACCATGTGGCTGAGGTCCCACAAGGCTGAGGCTTTTGATGTAAATGCAAAGCATCTTCCCCAGGCAAGCGTAGAAGTGCAGCAGAAGTTGGATTGGAGTAGAGATGAAAGGGTAAAAGGGGCAGGTACAGAATCAGCAATATCAGTAAATTAAACTCATGGCCATCTAGACAGATTCCATAAATTGGAAAAGGTCTCATTTTACCCTGGTGACAGACCCAACAGCTTTTGTGGTTGGGCAGCTATTGCCAGCACCCTGAGATTTTCTTCTTTGCTGAGTGGATCTCAGGTATTTTACAAACAGGTGAAACCCAAAGCTCACCTTGATCCTACTCTGCTAACAGGGACTCTTTTCCTTTGTCTGATGGATCTGCTGCTGATACTGCACAGAGCTGGCAGGAGAGCTCAGCCGGTTGTGAGGGAATGGGAAATAATATTCCATGATTGATCTGAAAAGCAAGGGAGGAGTAAATGTAATTGTGTGGGCTCAGCTGTTTACTATTTGCAGTGTGAGACTGCAATCAGGAGACATTTTTTGAAATACAGACTTCTTAAGTAAACCTGGTGAGTTGAACGTACGATGTTAGCTCAGGCTGTAATCCCTCGTTTTTCTGTGTTTTGGTTAAATGAGGACAGTGCTTTCATTTAGTTCCCTAACTGAAAACTAACTGAAAGTTGTTCGATCATGCTGCATCTGCTACTATGCCTTTTTCTCTCCCTCACAATTAACTTTTGACTTGATTGATTTTAACATTATTTGATGAAGAGATCGAAGTTTCAAAAATAATGAATTCCCATTAGTTTCATGAGAGTAGGTGGCTGGTCAGAGAAGATGAGGGCCTCGTGCATGCTCCATGATGGGAAATATTTTGTAAAATCTGTAGAGAGCACAGAAATGTGGAAAGCATTGGGTCAAAACTTCCATGGAACAAGGCTTCCTAGATCTGCCTGCTAATGGCGCTGTTTGCTTTTCATTTTAAATGCACCAAGTTTGTGATGGCAGAATGGGGGTTATTCTGATCACTTGTTTTATGTGAGGAAATTTTCTGTACAAATGATGCATGAATGGATTTATAGTCCCATTTGGGTTAAGTCTGGTAGTCTTGAAATCTCTTTTCAGCCAGAAAGCTTGGTGATTCATAGTAGTTTGACAGCACCACCAAACTTTCTGATTTATGAGAACGTAAAATGTTAAAACATTCCTGTTCTTGTTATAATTGGCCAACCTGGATCTCTTGTGGGGAAAGTCTACTTCACATTAAAATAAAATAAAATAAAATGTCAAAGTTATTTGCAGATAGAAAAGAATTTTTTCCTTTTTAATTAACCATAACATTGTTTTTACACTTAAATATTACTCATTTCCACTTTTGCCTTCTAGTTAATGTTCAGAGGAGGCCTGTGTGAACCTGCAGTTTTTATTCCTTAGTTTATATTCCAGAGAGATGCACCTCACAGCAACTTTCTAAGAAAAGACCAGAGAAATCAGAGTTTTTGAAGGTCTTATAGGCACCTTACTGAAGTATGTTTAATCTCTTCATTGCTGCATGGATGCAAGCCTGCAAATATTCCCACTGGCCCAGGTTTGTTCTGGGTAATATAAGTGGCTGCTTTTGATAGATGGGACCTGTCTTAGCAGAGACCAAGAGGCCAAGTATTTTAGATCTCAATATGCTTATGGTTTTGTCTTTTATTTCTCCTTTTATAAGTCTAGTCCAAAGTCCAGTGAATGAGATAGGTCTTCCTTCATGTGGCACTGGAAGGAACTTATAGGTAGAGCTGCCTGAAAGATTTTGGTACTTCACTTTTGTTGAAACTGAAACAGCTTTGTGGTTTCTTTGAGGAGCAGGAAGAGACCCTGTTTCCCCTGGCTGTGAGGAATAAGCTTAGAGAAGGGTAAGCATCCACCCCCGCTCCTGACCACACAGAACAGTCCTGAATCTCTTGCCACAAGTGACCAAAGTATACAGGGTCCCTTCTAGTTCTTTTTTTTTTTTTTTTTTTTTGTTNTTTTTTTTTTTTTTGTCATTGGGTACTTGAAATAATATACAGAGAGATATTAAATTAAGTAATCGTTTTCCAAACAGTCCTGCTGATGTATATGGGTTACCTAGTGTGGCCATTCTCCTTTGGGCTGCTCCTACAGCATCATGTGACTGCAATGTATGGTGGTCATCCTGAGTAGTGAAATTTCCCCCTGTGTCAGCAACAAGCCCAGAAACATAGTTTTTGCAGAAATCCTGCTCTAAAAGTGAACAAGGAATTGACATTTCGAGGTGAATGTAAGTGGTGGTTTGTAGAAAAGACCAGCCTTTGTACTTTTTACTTTTCTGGTGTTATGCATGTCTACTTTGGTGAAAAATCCCTGCTCAATTATTTTCATGGATGCATAAGTTGATGTTTTCTTGTGTGTTTTCAAACCTACGCCTTTCCTCCTTCTATACTCAAAATAATAATTTCTTCACTGATTATGTCACTCTTGTGAGTTAATTTTTAGAAAAGTGGTCTGTCCAAGCTGTCAGGTTCCGACATAGAAATTGTATTATGAACAAACACCTAGCTTTGGAGACAAAATATGGAGTAGGTATGCATGTGCAATGTGTAAGTATGTGTGTGTGTTTACATGCACATAAACTGTGTGTGTACAGATTCATATGTGAATATGTATGTATACATATGTGTATGTATGAATACATATTTATGTATTCATAAATATGTGCATATGTATGTGCAGGGAGGGTTGTGTAGTGTCAGCTGCAATCTGTGTATCAATTTGAGATGATCCACATACGGTATCTTGAAACCAGGAGAGTTGTGGAACAGTGAATGTGCCTGATGAGAATACAAGAGAATGAGTTGAAAGATCAGGTAGTTATATAGTCAAATGTCTCGAAGTCTTAACAGAATGGAGGAAAAAATGCTCATTACAACTGCCTGCTTCTGCAGTTGCTGTCCTGCGCAAAAAGATTGAAGAGCATTTTGGAAAAGAGAGATCAGTAGCAATGGCATGTTTTCAAGAAACTGCTTTAAAGACAAACAGAAATGCATTGAAATAGAATACAGTGCATTGAAACATGGCATAATGCTGTTCTAACTGTATTAAAAAGTAACTGTATTAAAAGGCATACTTCAGTGAGGCTCACATTGAACCAAACCCCGTCTCTCTTGCTCTAGCTGATTACAAAGAGGGCTTTTACAGAAGTGAAAAAATATGTGTTTGTCCTTGCTTACGGTGTAAACATCATGTATGTTGTCAGACCACAGGAGTCTCCCAGCATTCAAATAGCATATAAAGTCTCAATCATTAAGGATAGAATAAATTTCTAGCAGGAACATGAAGGGACAATACTAAATAGTCAAGTCACAGAAACAGCAACATAAAACAGCAATAGCATGGATAAGGTAAGAGTTGATCATCTGCTCCTGGGAATAGGACATGTCTCAACAGATGATGTTGAGAAATTACTATTATTCCATTGCCTTCACTGACTTTGTGTCAGACACACTTTCATATGGGACAAAGGGTAAGATCCCTGCCTTTAACAGGGAAGAACTGAAGGATGCCTTCTTGACTAATTTGATATTTTTAAAACCGTGCTGGCTTGAGAATCAGCATCCAAGGCTAAAGCACTGCTGAAATGTCTTAGCAAGTTACCCATAGTCAGAATACTGAGGCTGCCTCAGACCCAGTGTTACTGAGTATTTTCATCAATCACCTAGAAGACAGGGTTGAGAACATATGTGTTAAATGCACAGATGACAGTAATTCGCAAGGGATCTCCAGTGTATTTTAAGGGAAGACATAAATTCTAAGTGACAGATTGAAGCTACTGTCTAAAAAATGTAAGAGGCTATGCAATAGCAATAAGGCAAGATACTACAGGTAGATAGGAGAAATCAGTCTTGAAAATCCAGAATGGTTAAGTTCAGTGGAAAATTGATGAAGTGGAACATAATAAAGGCACAAAAACAAAAGAAAAAGAAAAAAATGATTCTAGGATGCATAAACGTGAAATAATTTCTTGCTCAGATACTGCTAAATTACTCACCTAGAGTGGTTTGCCCAGTTTGGGTGCCACACTTCAAGGAATATGTGAATAAACTGTGGGAAGTTCATGGAAGAGCAAACAGAAAGATCAGAGATTCAAAGACACAAATGTATGAAGAGCAGCTTCTTAGCCTGGAGGAAAGGTGACAGGGTAGAGATCTGTTAACATTTTTCAAGTATTCAACATAATGCATATAATGTTGTGGATAAGGTTCAAGAAAAGGGTTGGAAAGAACTTGTCCAGTAATCAGAGATTTGTCAAGTAATCAGGCAATGCATTTTTATAGCCAGTAAGTGAGCAGTTAAGACATGAACGTTTAAAGTCACAAGTGTGAATGGAGAGTAGTTACTTTCAGGCTTTAAAATTATTTCTTTAAACTTGGCTCAGTTAAATATAAAGCTGGGAAATTGACTTGGCTTCCTGGGTAAACTTCAGTCATCCTGATGAACATGTGCAATGATGTTTGGATAACAAAAGAGAGAGCATTACCACTGTGATGCTTAATTGAGCTAAATCCACATATAATCATACCTATTATAGTGAAGTACTGTAGCACTTAGATGAAGTAAACCACTTCCTGCAAATGTTTCATTGTGTGGTTGTTTCTTCTCTAACTTACACTGATGGGGATGAGGAAATGCTCTATTGAAATCCATGGTGCTAGGCAACTGTTAAACATACTTTGGCATGCCAATATTAAGGCAGACTAATGTTTTATTTTCTTTATTTTCTTTTCTTTTTAGTAAATTATTCATTGCTATTGTAAATGAATAGGCAGAACTCAAAGAAACACCTCAAAAAGCAGCTAAGAAGAACATATGGACTTAATGTCAAACTGCTGATGATCACAGGGCAAGACTTCCTTGTACAAATCAGGGAAAGAAAAATAGGTGTAGCTTTGTCCTCAATCATCTTTTGCTACTCAAATTTCTTATCAAAGGAGCATTACACAGATTCTGGCTACGTTTAACATGAGTTTTATACAGCCTAAATAATTTGTATCTTTAGGAAAAGCTGTTGCCACTCAGATGCCAATCTGCCTAACCCAGATAAGCTTATGGGTAATATCCTAAAGTGGTAGCAGTTAATTTATCTGGGAAGAGAGGGCATGGTCATCCATCCATTTTTTTTTTTTCTAATAGGAATTTGGTGAGAATTAACAATTAAAAGAAGAGGGGAACAAGCACTGAAGTTCACAGTTATTTCACATTTGTAGTTAGAAGTTCTTATCTGGGCGTGGCCTGGATTCTTTGGTCTTATCCTGTCTGTGGTAGATGGAGGTGGAGGTCATAACTCTAGTTTAAAATGACTATCTGTTATTTCATTGTATTTCTATTATTTTATTCTTTGTAGGCTTCTCAGCTGAAGTTAAATGCTCTGGAATTTACTTGGGCAGTGCATGATTTTTTTTTTCCACAGGAGAAAGTGAAATATTCCTTATCTGCCTGAGCAGTAGTTTTCTTTAAACCTCTTCCATGTTTTTTTCTGTGCACTTGCATTAAACTTTCCCTGTACCCTTTAAAAAAAGATACTATCTTATCCAAGTCTGAATTCAGAAAAGTAGAGAACCATGTTTGGCCTATTTCCTGAAAAGGCCAGATGGGGTTCTTGTCATATGTTCATTCTTTATTTCCGAGTATTGGGTTGGGCTTTTTTCTTTTCTTCTTCTTCTTCTTTTTTTTTTTTTTTTTTTTTTTTTTTTTTTTTCCAATTTTTGT
>VZRZ01003373.1:101137-211201 GCA_013398175.1 Climacteris rufus | reverse complement strand
TTTTTTTTTTTTTTTTCTCTCCAAGATTTGGTCAGCCTGAACTCTAGAACAGCTGGATCTTTTGTGAAAAAGAAATGTCAAGAAATCCCTTGGGTCCTAGATCAGCAAATTCTTTCTTTCTTCCACTCTTTCATGTTGGACAGTGACTGATTGTGCCTGACAGTTCTGTGCTTCATAAATGTTTCTTTTCAGTTGTTTCTGACAAATGTAAGGAAGTATCTTCAAATATAGCTTTAGACTAGAGAACTTGTCCTTGGATTTCTTGCTGAAAGCTCATTAAGATCTTATTATTCAGAACTCAGCAATTCCTGAGAGGAATAAGTTCTTTAAACTGGACTGGAAATTTAGGTAATATAGCAGTATTTCCTTGAGCTCACTATTTGCAGTGGAAAAGAAGTAGAGGAAAATGTGGATTAAGCAATGAAAAATGCCAGGTATTAGTTAATGACAATGAAGCATTCTGTAAGTTTGTGCATATTTTACATTAAAACAGAACAGCAGACCTGGTTAGATTTTAGTCCCTTAGAATAGTGCTAAGAGTTGCCTCAGTTAGATCTCACTTTGTACTTTAGGAGAACTAGAAGGAATGGGTTTTCAAAATAAGAAATAATATTGGGATTTCTCTTTTGAGACAGGAATCCTTTTGGTTTCCTAAGGACTTCTGCAGCACCTGTAGGTATTAAAGATGGAAAAGCCTTATTCAATCATGAACAAGGCTGTTAGGGATTTTATTCTCTGGAGTAGATGTTCTAGTATTGTGCTCCCCTACTTTTGTATTCTCTCAACAATAAGGCTACATAAGGCTTTTTCTCAGGAGGCTATTCCACTGTCTCATAGGGATCACTGTTAGGAAAGCTGTATATGGATCATCAGCAGCAGGTAACAGAGCACTGTTAACCTAAAAGAAGGCTAATGAATTAGCCCAAAAAAGACAATGAGACTTTATCCCAATCTCAGTGGTGGTGAGAAACTGGAAAAGAGTTAGTTGACCAGAGAAGTTGTGCATGCCCCATCTCTGGCAGTGCTCAAGGCCAGGTTGGACAGGGCTTTGCTTGTCTAGTGGAAGGTTCCCAGGAAGATGTCAGGGAGGTTGGAAGTAGATGGTCTTTAAAGGTTCCTCACAAACCAAACATTCTATGAGTCTATGAAATACTGGAACTATTAAGTGTACTTCTTCCAAGAGCTCTGAAGCAGCAGTGTATGGACGGTCATTCTGTACTGAGCTGGTGCTGGCCCTTCAACACAGGGAAGCTCAGTCTGAGCTTCGGGCTGCTTGAGGTTGCAGCAAGTTTCTTGTCAGAGGATAAAACTTCAGTACATCACTGCTGGATTTATTTCACCTAAAATTAATTCTGCACAAGGCTTCTGAAAATTTGTCATTACTTGTGAAATATTCTAATTAACCAGAGAACAGTGACTGATAGCTAATCAATGCTGGTGAAACTAGTCTTCTCCCAAAACTTGTCAGAGGAGTCACTGTGCAATTTCATACTGTGCATTCCAGTCATTCCCCTGGAGCACATTAAATATATCCTCTTTGTGTTTGTTATTGCCATATTTTGGGCATTTTCAGGCAATCAATATCTACTTTTCCTCATGGCTTGAACACGCTGGGAACACTTGGCTCTTTTAATTCTTCTTTATAGCTGAGACCTTTCATCTAATTTATTTTGCCTGCTTTTGTACTCTGACTGTTTTACTGACAAATTTCAAACAGTGCCATCTACCAGCCAGGACTGAAGGCAATTCAGCACACGGAGTCACTCTGGAGCTGCAGAAGCAGGGATTTTTACTTCCCCAATTGCTAAGCAGCAGCCGTAATAAGGCTGAAATATGAGTATTAATATTTCTGTAACTGTGCTCAATTATGTGGATCTTTCAGCTCATCAATAAAGTCAGTTAGTGCAGTGCTTGCAAAATACCAAGAAAGCAGGTTACGTTGTTAGGGATGTTTTAATACCTACTTCAACCCAATCACTAAACTAGTAATGAAGTTTCTCCTCTGTAGTACCTTCTCAGTATATTTTTGATATGCTTGTAATCTTCGTAGATGTCTGCAGAATTCTTAAAATCTCTGGTGGCTGAGCATTTGCCAAGGTGCCCTCTTACTGACTTAATGAGGAAAGCAGCTGAGAGAAGGAACTTTCTGATAGACAAAGCTAATTGGTTTGTTGGTTAATAAAGATCATTTTGAAATATCTTGCAACATTTCTTGGCCTACGGCACCCCAGTTCTGGGAAGAAATAGTTCTGTCTGTCTGCTGGAAATAGGGATGTGTTGTGGCTTATCTTTGCAGCCAAGCCCACTCACTAACCCAGAGCCAAGGCATTACCAGCATTCAGTTGTTACCACATCACCTCCACAAGAGTATGCCAAGTGTGACTGTGTTAATGGTGGGGAAGGCAATGGGCATGTTGTGTGCATATGTGTGTTAGTGTGAGGGCAATATTAACTGGAAGAATCTCCATTTAGCTTTGGTGAGAAGTTGCCAAAGTTGTCTTCTGACCTGAGAACCAGATAAATAACTGGACCAAGTTTTTTCAGTTTTCCTCAATACAAACCTGAATTCAGGATAGTGATCCAGCAGAGGCTCTGTGAATTTATATTAGTAAACCTCTGTCTGCACAGCCTTTCCCATGGTATTGACTTTAAATTTTTTCTTTATTCCAAACTGTTCTCTTTGCCCATATTGCCATATGTGTTGAGTCTTTTGGAGTGTGTTTGATAGAGGAGATGGGTCAAGTAATCTGGCAATGTGGCAGACGTACATTGACATCTACTAACCAAAATAAGTGTATTAAACTAATAGATAGCTCTGCTCACAATGTCTGGTTAATCTTTGAGTTCCTGTGACTTCTTCTCTCAATAGCATTTTGTTGACGAGGAAACAAGAAACCCATCTGTGCTCCATGTGCCTCATTCACTGTCTGAACCTGCTCCAGTTGTGTTATCTGAGTTCCTTTCAAGCAAGAGGGCAGATTCATGCCCTGCCCCTCCTCTTCTTGTGTTTTTGTGAGTCTGTGCCCTGTTCCTTCATAAAATATATCTATCTGCAATTGTAATCTCATATAATTGTGGGCAACCTCTTGGGACAGCATTGCTGCCACAACCACTGCTTCTCTTCATCAAGGTGCACAATGCTGTATCTCAGGAAGTAGGGCAGTTTCTAAGGCTTTGGATTGTGTTGTTTTATTTTTGTTTTTCTTTATTGGTTGCTTTATACATGTGCAAATCTGTAATGTGTTTGATATCGAGTTTTAACATGTCAGGTAAGCATTTTGGTTTTCAATCCTCTGTTGAACAGAAAATTGTGTTGGTCAGAGGATGAAACTCCATATTTCAGCTGTATTGTTCCTTAATTAAATAATGCTAAATATGGGTAGGAATCTGATTCCATGGTCTTTCAAATAAGCAATTTATTTTTATATTATTTCCCGATATCTCATTGAATTAAGGATAATTGAAATATTATCTGCTTCTCACTAGGCAGTGTTTAAATTCATGTCCATTAAATTCTAGCCAGTGTCAAACAAATCTCTGGGAAGGTAGAATCACAAGAAAAGTGGATTTGATAAAAACAATTGTTAATTTAGTTGCACTATTTGCTATGTCAAGGAAGTGCAAGTAGTGGTCTAAGGGAAGTTTATTTTTCTATATGGGATGAGCAAGATTTGGAAATGTGCTTTTCTATTTGTACTCTACTTTGTACATTACTTTCTGTGTGAGCTAAGCTTTTCCAATAGCTATAAAAATGCACATGCTTGTGTCATTAGGGACAGTTTTTGTACATGCAGACTGATGCAAATGAAATCAAAGTTTTCTCTCACTGCAGGCAAAGGCTGTTGAATATATATTTGCAGTCACCAAAGCACTTTACTCTTTTGGTTTCTCATGTGCATTTTCACCATGGCAGACTTCTGTTGGTCATTTAGATAACTGGTTTGGACGCAAGACATTCCCTGCTTTACATCCTTGAGGAATCTCCATGTCCTACCTTCTGCTGGGGCGTGTGTACTGGGGACAGCTCCAACAATGGTATCCCCCAGTACCAGGGAATATCTCAGGTATTCCATGGCAGTTTTCTTTGCCTCTAAAGGGAAGCAATTAGACAGACCCAAAAACAAAGTAATATAATCAACTCAGAGCTGTCTTGAAGCCTTTATTGGTGTCTGTCAGACAGAGTATGACTCATAGGGTCCACTAAGGTGTGTGGGATCAAGAGGTCAATCGTGCTGTCCAAATTGAGTGCTCTGCATGACATCAGGTCTCTCTGGTGGCATAACTCTGTAATTCATCTTTAGATTAAAGCATCTGTCCTGGATTTTAGCCTTTTCTGCCTAACTAAGGAAGAAAAGTGCTAATGCTCTAAACTAGCTGGTACAGTGAAGCATTGACATGTTTTGGTAGTTTTAAAAAGTGGCAAGGTTTATTGTAGTGAAACAGAGGTTGTATTTGCATTTGATTCTGCAAATCTAATCTCATCAAAGTGGAGACAGCCAAGATAAACCTAAGGCAACTCCATACATAAATAGCTTCTTCAGGCAGTCATGCTTAGCAGTGCTGCTGTATATTCCCAGGACAACCGTGGCCTGTTTTTTAGCATGTATTGAAGTGTATTTCTGTTTTTAATATACAGGTCTGACTTGGAGGAGCAGAAAAACATGCTTTTTTGGAAGTTTTTCATGCTGAGAAGCACAATTAAAAGTAATTGCTTCTGTTTCCAAAATAAAACATGCCTTTTAAAAAGTATAATATTCACCAGTACCCAGGGGGACACTTCTGTCGTGTAGAGACAGCTTCTATATTTCACTTTGTAGGTGCTCCCATCTGCCCCTCTTAAAGCAGTTCTTCCTGAGAAATGAATGAAGCAGTTTCCTGAAAAAAAGCCAGTATAAAAGAAAACACAACATATCAGAAGTAGAAAAGTGAAATAAAAGTGATCTTTACATCAGTTTTAAAGGCATTTGTGCAAATTGCCTTATAAATATAAACAGTGTAGACTGCTGTGATAAGCAGAGACATTTTAAGGTTGAGATGTTTCATATAGAACTCCGATGCTAATTGTAAACAAAAAAAATTATATTGATAAATAAATTTTGTATTGCTCCTTTTTTTTGCTCATAAAAGAAAGCCAGCAATCTCATGAACTAGAGTTGTTTTACCTATAAACTATTATAAATAGGGGAAAACCAAGTTGAACTACTTGAACTTTGAGACTGGACAGAACAATGTAAAATGAATTTGGAAATGAGTCTTGACCTAATAGCTAATTTTTATGAAACAGTCTAACACAGGGGCCCAGATCAGAGAATTTCATATTTGGAATTTAGAATTTTATGCTTGGAAATGAAGATACTTATAACACACATGAAAGCACAGGTGTGGGGCACACTTTTGCTCTTTCCAGGTTATGAACTTTATTTTTTTAGGTTACTGTTTCACAGGGAAAAACAATGGACAGGTATTAGTTTTGCCAACTACCTTAATATTCCCTAGAGTACAGGGCAGAAGTTGAATTTTTGCCAAATACCGGCGGGGGGGGGGGGGGGGGGGCACAGAACTGGTTCCCTTGGCAGCCTTTCAAGTAGTTACAAGCTAATTGGATTTACAATGTCATCAATGTTTTCTGACTTACTGATTTGTCCAAATACTTTTGTTTTCTTAATTCCCTTTTGACTTCTTCTGTGGTTCAACCTCCTGTGCAGATGATCTTCCCATAAATGAAAAAATAAATAAATCCAAACCGTCTGAATCTATGAAGTGATAGTAGAATTACAGGAGGCCTGAGCCTCTCTATGAAAAAGCTTGGTTTTCAGAGCCTATGCTGGTCATAGACACAGAAGGTACTTTTAGAAGAAGGGATGGAGTAGGAGGTTGGGGCACTGGTGGGATGCTTGGGAGACCTGGCGCCCTGACATCCCGCGCTCCATAGATTTCATGCAGGATTTAGGGCCAATCACTTTGCCTCTCTGCATCACAGTTACTCGGTTGTAAAATGGGGACAGCTGTCCTCCTCTATTTCTCAGAGGACTTGTGAAAATAAAGGCATTAAAGATTGTGAAGCCATCTGTTGCTATGGTGATGAGGCTTATTTAGGCACTGAAGAACCAAGATTAGAAACTAATATGTTTCCTTGTACAACTGATTTAGAATATGGATGGGCGGTGCTGACGTAGAAGGTCTGGTTTTGCCTCCAGTAATGTGGTTACTGACTCTCAGCTGGGACAGGAGCAGTCCTCAGTAGATTACAAAAGACACATTTTGTTAAACTCTATTATTTTAAATGCCTCAAATTGGGTCAGTTGCATAATGCCTTATGGTGGCTTGTTATACCAGATATAAATGATGTGCAGGATTTTAACACCTGCCATCATTGCTAGATGCTTCTACACTTTTTGTCAGGTGTTTGGAGCTAAGGTGAATGCAGTGAAAACACAGAAATTCAGCGGCAGGGAAGGTTTGTAAAACTCCTGAAGGTACTGTGATACAGAGTGAGGAAAATTTAAAGGGGAAGGGACTTCCTTGTTTCAGATCTGTGGGAGTGCTGTGACAGGGATAATGCTGTGGATGAATCAGAGGACATGGAGCAAAGGGCTCAGGGAAAATGGAGTCAGTGGGATACCTGTGATACTGCCATTGTTGGGGAAAAAGAAACCACTTCTATGAAGTGGTTTGGCCTGCAGGAGTAGGTTTGATATACAGAGATTGATAGATTTTGCAAATATCATTTTTTTCCTCCTATCTTCACCCAGTACTGTGACAATATCATCAGGACAACACCACCACTTTATATAATTAAATAATTTAGCTTGTAAGGTACCTCTAGGTCCTCTACTATCCCCCTGGTCATGTGTGGGCTGATGCACAACTCTTGCTGCTGGCTGGCTGGATCCAAGCTATAGATCTGGGACAGCCCTGTACACCCTGCACACTGACTCTCAGCCTTGGTTTGCTTGTGTATCTGTTGCACTGCACTGCTTTGCACCATCTCTGTTTCCATGGGAAAATATGAACATATTTAGAATGGGGATCTTTAATAACCACTTGGTTCTAATAGATGAAGCGTTTGGGGTCAGCTATAAGATGTTTGTTTTTAAACAGCCTACCAAAATATGAAATACTTCCTCTAAATCTGATATTGAGAGAAGTTCCAGAGATCTATATCTCATTTCCGGATGGACTAACTTAATATAGCTGTGAATCATTTGGCACATTTAAAATATATTCCCCTTTTCGCTGCACCTGAGATATGAGTATCATAATACTATGTCCGGATGGTGAATTGTTCTGATTCTAATACTAGGGATGTAGCTATTCCTTTCCAGGCTTTTTGGTCTGTCTTAAATGCTCTGTTTCTTTTTAAACTTGACATAATTTTTTTCCTCTGTATTTGTGTCTCTGGGTTTTTCTAACATCCAGTTTACACCCACTGCTTTTGTCCAGTTTTGCTCCTATTTCATCTGATGTCTCTGATGCAGCAGGAGCATAGGAGCTGGTAAAGGAAAAAATAGAGCAGCTGAATGATTATATATTCCTGCTTGACCAACATGAGTTTTTTCTGGTCTTTAACCAAAGCAAATATGACCACTAAATGCAAAATTCTCTGAAGAAAAAGAAACGCAAGAAACCTTCCTTATTTTTTTTTGTATTTTGCCAAGGCATTTTAGTCAGAAGCAAGAGAAAAACACACATTATTTTCTCACATCCGGGTGAGACATTGATTTTAATGTTGATAACAATTTATTTTGGTAGTTATCTGTACATCGCAGATAGCTTTGTGAGTAATTTTCTTTAAAAATATGAAAATTATGTAAAGTGCGCAAGTAAATATTCTTCTTGACTGTTGTCTAGTGCTTAGTAAATCATTTTGGGAGGAAGGATTCTTGTTTCCTATAGTTTTAATTAGTTTGTTTAGTCATCCTTTGCTCTTTCAGGTGATTAAGCTAAGGCTCAAATTTTACTTTCCTGAACCTTGGAATCATTGCAATGACTTGCACTTTCATTTGCTTCTCTTGCCCAAAGTAAAACCCAATAATCCTATGTGAATGCACTTCAGAAATTCCACAGGACTTATAAATTGAATTAAGATAGAGTTGGATGCTGCTGAAACATAAAAGTAAAGGCTACACAACTGTGCTGCTGCTACTGGGACCACGGCTTGGGAAGAGGTGGCTATTCAGAAGTTCTCCTGAGTAGGGCATGAAAACATATGGAAAAGCAGCCTGGGAATCACTAGCAGGGTTCAGGCTGGTCTTGTACTGGCTGCAACAGCTCCACAAGCTCCACTGCCTGGGCTGACCCCGAGGGAAACAGGAGTGACTGCTCTCAGTGCTAATGGCTTGGATACAAATGTCTTAATCTCATCCTTCTTGTCAGTGCCTCTGCGTTGAAGGGAGCAGAGTTCCTGGCTTTTTCTTAACAGTCTGTTGGCTTGAGTCTTCAGTTCACCAGGGATATCTTCATTGAGGGACTGCAAAGCTCTTTTCAGCCTGTTTGTAATTAGCAGGTTGTGGCCCAGGGTTGTTGAGACACAGGATGTGGTCTTGCAAAAGCATTTACAGCTTAGAGTGTCTCTCTGCCACACTCTTGAAGGATGATTGATTGCTCTGTTATCCTCTGGGGCAGGCAAGGGATGAGCAGATGAAACGTTATCACCAAGTGAGAGAAGTTCATCATTCTGGTGTGCCCTGTTCTGCTCCAAGCACCCTGGTGAATCTGTAGGGAGCAAGGCATGCGTGTAAATGGCGCAGACTATATGTTTAATTGTCCTGTTTCAATATTCTCCAAACAGCTCACAGCTCATTGAAGGGTGAGTGTTATGTCCATAAGGTGGGTTTCCGTTTGCTGTCCCTAACATTTAGCAAAAGTGTTTCCATGCCAAAAGCCTTTAGACCTTGGCTGCATTTCCATGCTGTAAGCCTGTTTAAACACTGCATCTCCACTGCAAACTTATGCTCTGGTTTAGAAACAGGAGAGCAGTGTACTTCAAACCGGACTACACCTGAAAGGTTGTTTCATGAAGAATGACCACATTAAAGTTAACTTTGAAGCTGATAGTTGTATCCCTGGCTGTAGCAGTATCATCCCATTTCAACCCTCAGTGACTCAGTGGATCTGAATATGGTCACATATTCACACTCAGATGTGCTTAGGTCAGCAGGCTTCTGTGTGGATGTTATTGTTTATTTTTAACCGTGTCAGAATAAGAACAGAGCTTTTTGGGACCAAGTCTAGATATCTAGAGTTTTTCTGTGGAAGTCAGCTCATTGGAGAGACCTGTCACTGGAGATGGGGGTCTCTAAAACTGAACTATGGAAATTGCCAGCTTCAGTTCTGTGTTTAGTTTCATCTTTTTTGCCCAAGGAGGGAATTTATTTTAATTGTCTTTATATTTTCTCTAATAGATGAGATTTCCTTACTGTCTGGATTAAGAAGAACATTTGCTTTAGTAAAATAAGTAAAAAAAATCTCATTATTAGGCAAGGGAAGGGAAACAGAGAGTAAGATGTTTTGTCCCTCAATGTATTCTTAAGAAAATTTCAAAGATGTGGTGATGTTCGGAAATCGATGAAAACTAGATGGAATTTAAATATTAAGAGGCAGGAATTTGCCTGCAGGTGAAGGATGACATTTGCATAGAAACAAGAATGACTCATATATTGTTAGGTGAATGTCTAACTAGAATCTACAATTCCTGTGCATCAGTCACCTTTTACCTTAGATGGCAATGGGAAATATGCTAAGCAGGGTACGCAACTCTCCATCATGTTCTGCCACAGGAACTGACTGGAGAGAATTCATAAATAAATTGTAGCAAAATGAGATGCTGAACCAAATTTTATCACTGCACAGGCAAAAGTTTCATTGCTTTTTATAGAAAGACTGAACTTTTCTTTCGTTTTCTTTTTACCGTGAAAACCATGCAAGGAGACCCCTTCTTGTAGCAACTACTTTAGAAGCCATTAACTTCTCTGCAATTTCACTTCAGTAGTTTAAATTATATGAAAAAATGTACTGAATTCTTTTCTTAACCATGTCTCTTTTCTGCCTAGAATTATAATTTTCAAAACAGAACATCTAAAGGTAGAAAGGTGATGAAATGCCTCTATTAAGATTTGTGGTATGGAAATGGAAGGGATTGTTTTAAACATAATATTCTTTCTGTAAATCTTTGAACCAACTTTCCTGAAGAGAATTTGTTTCAAGTTCAGTTCCTCATCTCAACATTTTATTATGAGTTAAAAGTTCAGACAGGCTAATATTAACTGATTTTACTAATGGTTTCCCGTGAGGAGGGCAACTTGGCCAGAATAGGAACCTGACCTCTTTAGTTACTAATCCTGTTCCTACAACCAGTAGATAAGGCCATTTCCCGCAACTTACACTTTCTCAGAAATGTTTCATTTCTGTCACTTGTGAAAACACATATCCCAGGCCAACCCAGTTCTTTAATGGTTTTGCCATGTTTTTTATTTTCCATTTTTTCTTGTGTCTATGAATTATCTGCTTATTGGACCTTGAAAATACCCCACACAACTACTGAACCTACCCTGAACAGAAAAATATTGCTTTCATAATGAATGCAAGGTAAAATAGATGAAAACTCTAACTTTTATTGCTTCTCTATGCAAAGCATCCAAGTGACTGTAGCACCTACACCACAGAGACTCAGGAGTTATGGTGTCTGATGGAATCACACAGAGTGAAAATATATGACACAGAAAGTTCCCCAATTTACATCGCCAGAGCCCAGCACTGCTCATCTGCAGTAATTCTCATTAGTTTTGAGTGAACTCAAAGAGATACTTGTATAAGTCCACAAAACACTCTTTACTTGAGATTTAAATCTATAGTCTGATAATGAGTTGACTTTAGGGAATCTGTGGAATGGCAGAGTCACCTGTCAGTGAACAGGGGTGACAAACATTTGCTAGTTCCCTGGAGGGCAGCACTCTGCAGTTTCTGGTCATACAGTTTCCCACTGCGACTGGGGAGCCTACATTTTTGAATTTTAATTAAAAAATCAGGGATTTTTTCCTCGTTTCTATCAGAGTGAATAAGGAATTGCTCCACTTCTTACTGGAAAACAGTGGCATTATTAACAACATGCTCCAATCAACTGAGGTAATCTCAGGGCCAACTTTTTCTTTTTTTGTGGCTTGTCATGGTATTCAATGAAGGTTTCTGCCTATATTATTTAAGTCAAATTCAGCAGGACCTTCATTCACTGCTGTTTGAAGATATCTTTGTGTTATTCCTTCCTCCCACATGGAAGTGTAGCTCTCCCCAAAACAAGAACCTCTACCTCATTTGTTGGTATACTTTGAATCTTTAAATCAGCTCATAATTCAGGTTTAATCTAGACTCTCTTATTTCCTCTGCTGTCATATCATAGGCAACGTCCTTAACCCCTGCCTGCTTTCAGTTATCCACTTTAAAATGTTTCTCTAAATAGCAACCTACTTATATTTTTAATGATCAATTAATTTATTAACTAATTAACTGAAAACACTCTTAAAATATAATGTGCTACAGATGTGATGTTTATCATTAACAATGCTTCAAACTGCTTATGCTAAACCATTCATTGGCAAAATCTAGTGGTTACTGAAAGAATATTACAGCAACTGAAAATGGGGAGGTGTTTTATCTGGATACATGTGAAGGCAATTGCAGTATTGAGGTGTAAATGTCGTGATTCTGGGCTTCCCTCATGCCAGCTCCAGGTAGGGAAAATATCTTTTGCCAATACTGACATACTCTAATGCAAGTCTGGTGAGAAGTATATGAGCAGTTTGGACTGATTTTCAGTAGATATAGGTCTATATTATGTAAAAATGTTAATGTTTGTGTCTGCCTTATGGTCTGTTTGTAATCCTTCCCCATGACCTTTCAGAGTATTTCCCCCCGATTCTATTCTAGGCTGCCTATTTGACAACATGAAAGGATTAGCAGGAAATAGAGTTTGTTTCTTGGTATTAATTGCTCCAATACAAGGTGCTTCTTTGCACGTCTGCCTTCTTCAAAGTTTGCTCCTGCTCAAAGTGTGTGCTTCCTGCTATGTTGTGTTAAAGGGCTTCTAGCAAAGGAACGACACACTCAGTGATGGGGAGGATGTCACTCTTTGATCAGCAGCTTTTGTGCCTACTGAACACCCTTGCTCTGATCTGAATGCTGTCTGCACCCCTCTGGATTCTTGATCTGTGTGGTTTGTTTGCTGTAGTTCTTGTCACAGTATTATGCAAAGCTTCTTAAAATGCTGATGCTTCCCTCTGCCCCCGTGTTATTTCTCCTGTGTTATTTTTGTGACCTCTGACTGAGGCATCACCTCTGTATACCTTATCTTCTAATTTGCTGTTGTTTATATCAGAAATAGGACGCTATACCTTGTTATCTACAGCTATCTAGGTTATGAAAATATATATTCAACAAATACATCCTCTTAGTTCTGTTACTTTTCTGCCTTTTCCTCAGTGCTTAAGTACAACTCAGACTGACCAAACCTAGCAATAGCTGCCCTCTCCTGACAGATTTTAACCCTCACAACAAAGCACTAGTGTTCTTAATCCTGGTGTCTTTGCAGCCTGTACACCCACCCAAAGGGCAAGTCTCACTACAAAACACCACTTCATTGCATTCCTTCAAAAGCACGTGATGATGCCTAGATAGTCAAGGTGTGTCATTGGGCAAGTGGGAGAAACTGGCATTTTTTCTTACCCTATTTTAGGGCATTCTGTGGGACAGAAGTGCTTGCCACAGGAGTCATTGCATGCTATTTGAGGGCATACCCAGATGTCTTTTCCAAGGTGCTGAATATTGCTAGCATTAATTTTTTTAACCCCACAGTACATGTCACAGTTCATGATCATGAAGAAAACACAAAATACCTTAGTTTTACCCTAAGATAAATTTAATGAGATAAGGGACAGCATGGACCTTGTGTAATTTTTCTGTAATAAAATGTAAGTGGCAATCACCTTGAGATCTAGGCGGTATGCAAGCAGGTGTTAGTTACTTATGACATATATTTGCTATAAAAGATCCATTTGCATGTAAAATGTATTGCCAAGACTGATCAAAATACAGTATTGGTAGTGGTGATAAGGCACTTGATCCTGTGGTATGGTTTTACAATCAAAGAGAAATTGTTGCTCTCTTCGCGTCTTAGCCTTTGCAGATAGAAGATAAAGGTAATGAGTGCGTGCAAAAGTAGATTTGACTCCTTAACAGCACCACAATCTCTATGTTTACTCTTATTTGCCAGATACACAAGAAGCAGTATTTCTAATTTTCTGAGCATCTTAGTCAAAGAATAAAAGCTGTAGTTTTTTCTACCCTTTATATGCCATGTACTGCATTTTCTGCCTTTAGCCACAACTGAGCCAACACAACTGTGTTGCAAAGAATAGATGTTCTGCCTTTACCCTTAAATAATGTTGGTAGGAATAGTGATCCTGATTCTGCTCTCATACCAGAGTCATTCTGAGTGAAGGTTGTGGGAGAAACACTCTTTCTTTAGAAAGTATTGTCTTCTTTATTAAACTTAATTTTGTGTATCTTGTCACTAAAAATCTCTCTTTCTGTGAGTTGTAATAAATCCTAACAGCATATGAGCATAAACAGCTAGCAAATAGCAAGAATACTTTTGCCTTTGCAGTACAAACTTGTTAGCCATTTCTTTAAGTTACGCAAACAGTTTGCAGTGCAAGTAACATGGACTAAAGTGATTTGACAAAGGAAAATTCGTTGTTCTTAGGGAAAGCTGCCCTAATCACTTCATCCTTACATACAGTACTAGGACTTGGCTGTGGAGATATTGCAAAGTGCTCATTCCTATGGCAGTCTAAATCAGCAGTGTGAGAGCTGGCTGCTCTGCAACAGCAGCTGAAGAGCCGATGTTTGCTTTTCCAGCACTGTAGCTATGTAGAGAAGGACTCCAGAACTGTAAAATCACATCTCATGCAGCAAACAAAATAACACCCCCAAGCACCAGCATAAATGCCATTTCTTTTGAAATGGAAGCAAGAGAACATACGTAACCCTCTTCTGTCTGTTTCTGTTACTGCAGCAGGACTCTGGTCTTAGTTTCATAAGGCTGTTCAGACATATAAACACCCTTTCCTTTGCAACCTCTCAAATTATTCCACAGTTCCACTGGAAGAGATTTCTTGTGCAAAGAGATATTCCCAAATCCCCTAGACAAGGAGCCAGGTGGATTAAAAAAATGAATAGAGATAACCCCTCTGCCTGAAGGCAGCTGGATATTTGGCCTATTATGTTTTTTTTTTTTTTTTTAAAGCCTTATCTTCCCAAAGCTCTCTTTTCCCCCTCCCTTTCCCTCCTTTTGTCATATGAAAAGCTCAGTAAGACTCAGGCCTGTAGCAAACTCCGGGTCACTGGGATGCTGCTGCTGTCTCAAAACTATCTCCTTGATATGAGCAATATTATTTTTTTTCCCCTTGGAACAGAATCTGGCCCTTTTCAGTCTTATCTGTTAATGCTGACTCTTATCTTTCTATTAATTGGAGCTGAGCACATGCAGCTAGGTTGGGTACAGCATAGGTGACACTCTGTGGCTGCAGAGAGATGTGGAAGGCCGGTGGAGATATAACATGCTCATTATTTAAGGCTCACTAATAATTGCAGTAGTTATGTCTTAGTTGCCAGTTTTTAGATTTGTGTGTTGAAACATCTTGAACAAAATGTTAGTGAGAGCAATTCTGCAGCGTCCTGCTGAGTGAATTCAAGGTGCTGCCTCGTTTGCCATCTGCCTGTGAGCTCACAGGAGTAATTATAGCAAGTCTCACAAGTACTGAAACAAGAGGTATGTCAAATGCATTTTCCTTCCATTTGAAGGTAATTTTCGTTTTCTCAACTCATTTGAAACTACATATGATTATGAGATGCAGGTGTGAGAACTATACAGAAGGAGACAGACATGTGTACACACCCTGGAGCAAGATATCAACTCCTAGAGTGTCCAGAAGAGCTTATGTACTTATCTCACCGCTTTTAAATTAAATGCAGTGCTGGAGAAAATTCCCTCATTATTATTGCTCCTATCTTTGTGTGTAGAATCTTAATGTCTCTTATTAGTTTAACAATAGAGAAAAAGAAGCATGCTTGATTTTGTTAAACATCACTGGAATAACATGCACTGGAATAATAAAACACATTATAAAAACTGCTGAAAGTGAAAGTAACTTGCAGTTTGCTGAAACTTCCACGGATTTCTAGTTTTAGTTGAGCTGCTGCTGTTACTTGTAGGTTGTTTCAGACCCTTGCAGGGTTAAAACGGATTGTGAATAGCAGAGAGTGGCAACTGAAGTAGATGTTATTAACAGCGTTCCTCAGGTTGCTGTAGGCATTTCATTTAGTTGCCATTCAGAGCACCAGACTGGATCCTGTGTAGTCGGTGGAGGAAAAAGATAAGCCTGGAAACGGATCCAGAAGACTTAAGTTAGATGTGTGTATTCACTGCACAGTTGTGGGATGTGATGTACAGGGTAACATATACAATCCTTGGCCGTCCTTGAACTGTTGCTAAAGCTGTGTCCTTCCACAGAGTGGAAGGGAGAGCACTGGCTCATGGTCACAGCCACAGTGAGGAAAAGCAGGGTGAAAATGTAACATTGGCGCTACGTGCCGATCAGTTTCATTTGGTGCTTGAATGCTGCTGAGGAACTGGGATTCTGGAACTGACTTTTTTTGGAAAGTGATTAAAGACCCAGTGCATTTGAGCATTGGTCACCTTGGAGGATGAAGTTTGCATCTGGTATGGCGCATCGGAGCGAGCTGCACCCAGGGACCTGCTCCAGCCCTTGAGGAATCTGCCTGTCCTCATGTCAGAGTGTACAGGAAGCCATCTTTCAGGGCTGTGTCTGGAATTCGCTTTAAAGCTGTGGATGAGTAAGCAGGCAGAAGGAAGGCTTGTCATATCTTCTTTACTGATCCACTGAGAAAGCTCAGGTAGGAAAGCAGAACAAGCAGAAATTTGTTTTCCCTGCATTTCCTGGTGGGACCTGCTTGGTGTCACCCACTGGAGAAGACAGCATTCACATGTCCAAGCTGTTGCTATTCCACGAAATAAGGACACGACAACACAGCTCGGTCCGCAGCAGAGCAGAGAGAGAGTTTATTGTCCTTTTCCTTTTATATAGGGTAGGAACCCAATTAGATGATTGGTCAGTAGTCATCCACCCCCCAGTATGACTGGCTGGGTTCTGCACCCCCTAAAGCATTCAGCCAGGGAAAACAGCTATGGATAAGCAGCAGGTGTTAGCCCTGCTTATCTTATTGTTTTTCATAACTTACATGGGAAAGAAGATTTTCTCACAAGCAGCCCCAGGCCGCCAGACTCTGGGCCACTACACCAAGCTGCACATTCTCCTAAGGTGGCTGTTGCTGAAGTGTTTCTCAGTCTGCTTTCCCTCATGAGATCAGAAAGACAAGGGCTGTGTAGGGAAAGAGCCGATGGACTCAGTGACGAATACTTACACACCATCCAGGCCATGGGTAGATTTTAAGGAACATAGAGAATGGTTCTTTAGCAGATTATGAGCACCAAGTCTCTCTCAACCTACTTAAACAGGACATTCTTGCATATTTTAAAGTAATGCCTCTACATTTGTGCTTTCAGGTTCAAGAGTCAAGCATGCTCAGCAGCTTTGTATCTTGGGTTGGAATTTTTAGAATCACAGAACAACCTGAGCTTTATGTCAAAGGCAAGAGCAGATTTAAGCTCTCCTGATTATATGCCTTAAGCAAAACCACCACATTATGGTCATCTTTCTTATTCGAGATTTAAACTAATTCTCGGGCAGTGGAAAATTTTGTTCTTTCAGACAAGAATTTCTAAAATCATCTGTATGAAGTTTGTTTCCCACAGATTTGTGTTTCATGGTAATTAATGTGCTCTGAATGACAGCTTTCCCTTGACTGGGGCTGTGGCATCTTCTTACCTCACCTTATTCTATGCCTCAGTAAGTAAACTCTCAGGTGACTAATGCAGGCTGAGCTCATCCAGTTCCACAAACTGGGGGACTCCACCATTCTGTCAGAGGTAGCTGAAATTGTCCAATGGGGTCAAAAGTTGTCGAGGAACATATATAAAGTGTGATCAGATAAGTCACGTTTCCATAGGAACTGGCTAAAAATACATCTGTCTGAATGCTCAGCATCTATAGTGATGAACCATTATGTAAGTAGGATTTTTTTTCCCTCAGTAGGAACATTGCAGATGCTTGTTAATAATTTGTGGCAGAATTTACAGACAAGTTTACAAGTCATCATATGTGCAGTCGGCTGTGTGCTTATTACATCGTCTGCCTTCACTCCTGCTGACTAAAATGGGAAATTAACAGAGCATCCTTTCTCAAGGCTTAAAAACATCCAGAAGATTAAAAATAGCCTGAGGCTTAAAAACTTCTTCACCTGGTAAGACAAACAGAGTTCTGTACTAACAGTCATCTAAACATGAGTGTTGTAGCTACAAGTGTTGTATGTGAGAGGAGGTAAGGAAGGCTTGGAGGCCTGTACCTCACAGAAAGCATGCCATATTGCACCATGGCAACTTGTGAATATTTGCTCTTTGCAAGTAACGAGTCTCTGCAGAGCAGGAAATTGTCACCAAATAAATTATTCAAATTATAAATACATTTGTACCGTGGAACAAATGTTGTTAGGATAGCAGATTTTTGTTGAAGCAGTGCTTTTGGTTGTGTGAGAAGAACCAGAGAAGGTATTTTTATCATGAGGTGATGTATATTATAGCATATATCTTTCATGACTAAGTTGAATTTCTGTGTTTGTAACTGGTTTTGTCGAAGTTTTCAGAAGCCACTTAGAAATTGTCTATTGTGCCAACTCGAAGATGGGACTGGATGATGGATTCTTGGGAAAAAAACATCACTGACATTTGGCTTGAAAAATTGCATAAAAGTATCCACCATTGGACTTCTCAAAATCATTCTCTAGCCTGTTGTAATAAATTTTCTCAACTTCCCAGGATTTATATTCTAAATATCTGGAAGCAATTTTTATCCTGTTCTGATTTTCTATTTCAGTTTCCTTCAAAATTGCATTAGGGTTAAAGAGTAAGGCTTAGCATCAGGGGTTCCTTTTTTTTTTTGAATTCAAGTTTTAACAATAAGACAATCTAAGACAGTACATGTAATAATAAAATCTATAGAGTTTGCATAATACTATACTATTCATATTTTTCCAAAGAGGGAGGGGAAAAGGGTTCATATGTCTTCTGAGCCTCAGAAAAGAGCATGTCATTGGACAAAATCTGAATTGTGATTATTAGCAAATGATGAATAACTTACAGACCTGGAATTAATCATCAAACATATTATTTAAATTAAAAATGAATTCAAGAATTCAACATTCTGTCTGTGAACAATTCATTGATAGAAAAGAAAAAAAGATGAAATTAATCAAATAAATAATTCATTGTAAATCATGTGGTTCTAATTATAACAAGGTGCTAAAAAATAGATCAGCTTCTCAAAGCATGGCAGAGTTCTGCTACGCATATGTATCACCACAAACACAGCTGTCAAAGTATAATCCCTGTTTTAATTGCTTTTGGTTCAGGACAATAGTTAGGTACAGGAGTGGTAACAAAGGCATCGACCTACCCCATTTATTAAAAGCTATTTTGTTTGCTTGCTGGCATGACAGAGCATCCTGAGCTAGTGCTTCTACAATGTGAGAAAGACCAGCCTACCCTTTCCCAAGTCCTCAAGGTACAAGTCTGCATAAAAGTGAGTTTTTATGACCTTCTCTCTTACTGGCTGCCAACTCAGAGGTCTGTGCCTCTCTTTTCTGAGGGGCTGGTTATCAAAAAGGTGAAGACCAGGCCTTTCCCAGCTCTGTTTTTGTTCCTGTGAAGCAGCACCTGCTGATGCTCCTGTAGGACAGTAGCTGGCTCTGGGCAGAACAGGCTGTGGAGAGGATCCTTTTGCTGGCTGATGCAGGGACCTTGTCAGGAGCATTGCTCAGCAACCCATGTGCTGCTGAATTTTAGATAGAGGGTGAGACAGAGGCAGCACAGAAACAAATGAAACCTGTATGAACACATTTTTTTCTGAGGCCTCCAGAAGCACTGCAGCTTCCTGAAGTCTTTGATAGCTGAGAGTTGGGTTTTGCCAAGCCATACTAATCCCACTGTGCTTTTGCCAAGAAAGATTGGATCAGATGATCCTTGAGGTCACTTCCAATCTGATATTCCATTCTGTGATTCATTCTGCCACCTAACTGAGCCACCAGCATCACTGAAAAGCCTGTACCAGTGAATAGGCAGTATCCAGCATTTATCACTTTTGTTTTTTAGCTTTCATTTACCTTCCTCCCTATCAGTAGAATGAGGAAGTCGTCTTCCTTGAGATTTCGTCTTTTGTTTGCAAAGCAAGTTAGGGTTGGATGGTGCTCACTCACAGAAGTGTGTTACCCAGCCAAGGATAAGTTCAGTGCTGTGCCCTGAGGTCCTAGTTCAGTTGCCAGTAAAAGAAGGGCTAAGAGCAGTTGCAGTGAGAAGATGAGAGCATTTTTCATGACATATCCACATGGATTTTTAACAAAACAGCTTTTATTGCCTTAACTACTTTTAGGGCAGCTCTGGAACAAAGACAGGAGAAAAATCCCCAGTGCAAAAATAGCTGACGTGAGCTGGAGCATCCACTTAAATGGGGCTTTTTCCAGAAAAATAAAAAGTCCCTGTCCTGTCAAAATTTGAGTGATGGTTGGAAATTTGACATGCTTCGTGGTGGTAGGTTCAATATTTGTGAATATTTGCACAATGTCTTGGATTTGTTATATCATCACATCAGGCAACAGTTTGACTCTGTGACCATGCTGTAAAAGTGTCCAGTCCTTGAGCCATCACAAGTTGCTGAAGATGCTGCTTTTCTCTACAGTCAAATAAAAAAGCTGAATGTACCTTATGTACAGTACCTGTAAGATGACTGAAAAGCGAGGTGGAAGAGCGAGAAGATGAGTATAAAAGAGGATTAAAGTTGCCTTTATGTCACCTGTGCCATATCATATCAGTAAAAATAAAATCATCAGAATAATACAATCTCACAAATGTTTTTGCATCAGCATTTTGTCCTCTGCAAATATATTAGCAGCAGCTTTTGCACTGTCCTAGCAAAATTTGCAGTGGCAGAAAATTGCTTACCATTAATATACAATAACACTTCCTTTTTTCCCCCTTAAATTTCAGATCCCTAACTACTACACAATAGCCCCCAATATGCTGTTGATGCTGGTGTTTTTCTAATGTTAGCAATTTGGAATGCACTCACAATGTTTTTGCCTTAGTGATATGAAAGCAATCAGCATTGCAGAACAGGAAAAAAAAGGAGACCAATACCATGTATTAGTCAGACTCAAAACATGACAAAATTCAGATTACCACATGCTGAATACAAATGTGGTAGAAATGTTCAGAAACTGCAATCAAATAGCTTTGAATGTCAAGCAGAATTACTTTGGGAATCTTCTAAGCCCTCTTCTTAAAGCACACTGGAACATAAATCCCCTACTTTCATTTGATTAGTCCAAAAGGCTATAGGATGTATTATTAAATCTGGAAAACATGACCAGAGTCTTAGTCATTAGCATCACTGAACACACAAATTCCTTTAGGTCTGTGTTTTTTCTTGCTCTGTATCTTCTGAATGGAGCATAATCAGTGAACTTTTAAAATTAAAACATACCTGAAACTCACTGACAATTATAAATAATTTGTCTCTTAAAGGAAATGCTTTGGGAGGTTTGCATCTGCTCAATTTGAGTGTCATAGCAAAATAAATACAAATTATATTATTAGTGAATATTAGAAATTGTAGATAAAGAAAATTTGCTCCTCACAGATGATGTGAATCTTTGGTTGACATACTCTTCTGCAGTACAGGGAAGCTATAATCATCTTTGGCAACAAAGCTTTTATGTAATTAAGTCACAGAAGTCTGCCCTTAATGAATAGTTGCAACACTGTGCACAATTTGCTTTTTTTAAACCTGGGAAAATGGTAACAGAGAGTGAAGACAACTGCAAAAACATTGATATAAATAGTAATAACAAGACCTCCAAACCCAGAAAAGACCTCAGTTTAAGAAAGGATTTGTGCCTGTACCTTAGTACTATTAAATTTAATAATACTTAAGTATGAGCTTAGAAGTAATCATATAGTTAAATGCTTTTCTTGTAGACCCTTGAGTCTGCAAAAAATCTCTGCTTTCCTCTCATGGCTTCTTTTTCAAAGAGGCTGAACTGAGCATTAACATGACTGCTCTGGTTCATGTGACACAGTATCTTACACTGGGTGGGCATACAGGATATGTCCAGTACATAAGCATAGGGCAAGTGTTTAGTCCTCATTGCTGGTAAACTCTTGCAGCCTCTAGTGGTCTCAGGTCCTCAGCCTAGCATGCTGTCTTGATGTTTAAGAACTTTTAATGGGTTTATTTTTTTTTGCCTCCATGAATTTTTTTTGGATCAGTTTTTGAAGATGTGCATTTTTAGCATTCCACAAGTTTGGTAACAACTTCTACAGCTGAGCTATGCATTCTTTGTTTTGAAGATACATCATGAAAACTTTGTTTGATGCCTACTAGTTCTTGTCCTAGAAAAGAAAATGAGCAATTGTTTCCTGTTCTCTTTATGCCTTTCATGATTTTGCCAATGCGTCTTATTCTCCATCTCCATTATCTATTTTTTTTTAGATTGAGAAATAGCAATGTATTAGTTATTCCTTGTTTGGAAGCTGTGCCAAAAATTGCACCTTTATTATGTTTCTTTGTGTCTCTTCTATCTCAACTGATGTTCTGAAGTGAGGGTCTCTTAAATGAACTCAGGAATCAAGACATGGGCATAATGATGGCTTTTGGTTTTGTTGTCTATTTCTTTTCTTTCCTAATAATGATGCCTAACATTGTCATTGCTTTTTTTGACAACTGCTGCATACCAAGCTGGCATGTTCATGGTGCTATTGATTATAACTCCAACATCTATGTCCAGAGTGGTAATGGCTAGTTCAAAGCCCATTACTGGATTTTTAACGTTAGCAATCTTCTTTTTTTCCCCTCATGTACGTTGTTTTTCATTGTTGCTTTCATACATGAGACAGAAGGTGGTAGTGACCCCTTTACTGAAGTTTGTTATTGTTACAACCATCAGGACAGAGTTTGGACAGAGTTTGAACATAGTCAAATGTATTTGGCTTTGAGGACTTCAGTGGAGCCATGACAGAGGAGCTCTTTACTGTTTGGAGGCCCTTTAACTTCTTGGCTAAACCAGTAGGTTGAATGACATGTGATATAAAAGATAATTGAATATAAATTGGAAAAACCCATCTATCTGATGGTCAAAAAGGGAAGATATTCTGGTATATCACAAATTGTCTCATGATTCTCAGCAGGGAAGATATGGTGACCCTTTTGGTTATGAAGTCCCTGGTGAATTGTTGCTGACTGCTGCTTTTACAGCTCTGTAGGGTACAGCTGCATATCAGCTGATGCTGTAGAAGGCAGTGGCTTGACCATTAGCTTCAGGGTCCACTCTGCAGTTGTTGGTTATATAAGCATAAATGAATGCTTGGACAAATCTTCAGGGTACGCATTTACTTGACATGTGCACCTAAAGGCCCCTCTTTAAAGATCTTTCTCTGTGTGGATTTCTAAAACAAGTCTGATGTTGTTATAGTAGAGGTGTAATTTCTGTATTGTTTTACACATGGATTCTTTATTGAAGAACCTTATCTTTGTTTTAACATACTGCATTTACCTCTGCATCTTTCTTGAGTCTGTGACTGTAATAACAATAATAAGCTCTTGATTCTATGGAGTAGTTAAATAAATGTTGGTGATGGGCTCTTTCCACAAATATATTTTTGAGGAAAAATAGTCCATATCTTCATGAGTGAGAAATTATCTAGTCTCATCAAAGGATACTACTATTACTCCTAGCTGCAATTCAAACGTAATAATTTATGCAACACTCTTTTTATTTTTGAAAATAACAGTATTATGATGAAAAGGAAAAATAATAATGCCCAGACATGGGCCTGGGTCTATCTAAAGATCCTGCTAATTCTTTTATTTCAGTTTATTTGTACTCAGAAGGCAGGTTCTGTTTGTGGAAATAGAAAAAGATGAAATCAGCACTTTTATCTCCAACAAAGATTTATGTGTATGTTGCAATTAGGGCAACAGATTATGCCTCCAATTTTAGAAAATTTTATGTTTAAAGTTGCAAGTACGTATACACTTCTACAATGTCTGACATCTGCTTGAACATACAGATATTTGTTTTGACACTGTGACAGTAGCAGAGATTTTATTTAATTTTTTTAAACCTGTCAGTGCAATAAGACGACCTTAATTCCGATTTGCCAGATAGAGAGATTTTGAAATCAAGGATTTTCTGATTTATTTGCAGGCTATTTTCTCTAGTCCACACTGGTTGCTTCTGAAACCTGTAGAATTTCTTTAAGGTGCAAATTTTATTCAGTAACCTTCTCAGCCCCTCTTCCCCTATGCTCCCCCTTCAGGCCTGTCAAAGTCAGGACTTCATTGTTCCCTCCTATTTATTTACTGATTAGCGAAGGATAGATAGTCTTAAGAAGTCTTACACTCCAAAAGACAAGATGACCTTTGTCTTAGTCTCCGAGTCTGTATAAACAGGCTGTAAAGCCCTCAAGAACCTACTCCTTTCCAAGCACACTAGATGTGCTTCCACGCCATACAGCTTATACCACTTTAAGTCCATCCACAGGCCAAATGACTTTCCAGTGCTTACATCAATTCTTGCCCTGAAGGGCATGCACAATGCCATGCAAAGCCACAAAATAGAAGAGGATTTCCCACAGCTAAGGGACTACTTCAGCTACCACAACCATGTTGTGACCCTAAAATGCAGCCTTTCCTTTATTTGTTGTTTTCAGTTTAAGATTGCTGGTTTTATGTTGTGCCTCCTGTGCTGTTAGTGATTTGTAACCTGATGGTGTTTTCTATAAATTATTATGAATAATTTCATTGTTTTTACCCTGTCTCCAGGTTCCTGCCATTGTTTATTTCTCCTGATTTTGCTTGGTGTTTTCAGGAATGCCATCCAAAATGTACTGGTTCCTTATACTTGTGATGAAAAGATGATCTTTTGTTCTTCATAACCTTTAGCATTTTGCACTGTTCCTGCAGCCATGAACATCTCATGTATAGTTCCCCCTTTTTCTTTCTCAAAGTCTATTCTCCCTCTTACTAGAATCTGTTTTGAATAGCAAGGAAGACCTGAATAGCATCACAGCAAAAGGCAAACAGAGAAATGTCAGAGATCAGTACTGTTCTGAAAAGTTCTAGAAGCAAAGTTGGGAGTTGAGGTAATTTGTTAAGTCGGGAAAAATATATTTTCTCACACATTGAGTTTGGCATTAAATATTTTGCCATCATAGGATTCTTAGAGAATAATTTTGCTCAGGACTTCAGTCTTAGATTCTTTTTACTTGCCTTGTGGTATTCTGCAGAATCTTGGTGCTCCAGAGCTCTGGCCAAGTCTTAAAGGAGAGTCTCACAAGGTATAGATTTTTTAGGCCTGGACACAGAAATAGTTCAGACTCTTTGGAAAGCCTGAGTCTTTGTTGAACTGTTTGGATGGAAGCAGTTAATCTTTCCAAACTGCATAATGCTCTTTTCCTTTGCTCTGTTTGGTTTGCAAGTTCTTTGAGGCCAGCCTGTACCTGTGTTTGTGTAGCATATGGCATAGAGGGCTCTAGTGTCAGTTGGGTTCCTACTTCAGCAGTACATAATTAATCCCACTATTTAAAATAGTGATGAATACTCAGTCCATCTAAAATGCACTATCAAATTTGTGCCTTACAACAGACATGTCAATCTCTTTACTAAATTCTTCCAGCTGCGTATTGTGGTTATAAGAACAATAGAGTTTCTAATTTATATTATTTTGTGACTGACCTGGGGGAAAGCTGCCCGCTTCTGGGGATTTTTTCCAAACAACTGTGTTTACTGACTCTTAAAAAGTAAAGCAGGAGAGGTGTGTTTAAGAAGCTGTTTTACGTGTGGCAGCAGTTTACTGCATCTGTTCTTCCTCCTTCTGCAGCCTCCACTCCTGCTGGGCTGTTCTCCTGATGGGACAGCATTTTCATGGGACCTGTGTCCTGTGAATGTAGCAGCTAAGGTGCACAGTCATGGTAGTTCTGTGTGCCAAGGCACTCTTAGACCATGGCATAGAGAATATGGAAGAATAATGTGCTTGCTTAAATATGCTTACTGAGGATTTCATAAATGTAAACTTTTCAGTCTGTTCAGCACTGGTGAGCCCGTGCCTGGAGTGAGGTCCTCTCCTGGGCTCCCTGGTTCAAGAGAGACATGGACATAGCAGAATGACGTCAGTGAAAGACCAGAGAGATGATTAAGGAATGGGGACATCTCTCATACATGGAGAGACTGGGAGAGCTAGGGTTGTTCAGTCTCCAAAGACAAGGCTTAGGGGGATCTCTCAAATGTGTGTATAACATCTGAGGGGAGGAAGGAAGGGAGAGCCAGACTACCCCAGTGCTACCCTGTGACGTGACGAGAGATAATGGAAACAGGTCGAGTTACAAGAGATTTCATCTAAGCATAACTTCTTCTCTGTGAGCACTGGCACAGATTGCTCAGAGAGGTTGTGGAGTCTCCATCCTTGGAGGTATTCAAAACTAGACTAGACATGATCCTGGGCATCTTGCTGTAACTGAATTTGATTGAAAAAGAGGGATTGGACTAGATGGGCTTCAGAGGTTCCTTCACACCTCAACCATGATGAGATTCTGCTGTTTTTATTGACTTTAAGTTATCATAGAATTACAGAATATAGGGTTGGAAGGGACCCGTCATGATCATTGAAGTCCAGCTCCTGGCCCTGCACAGGATCATCCCTAGGAGTCACACCATGAGACTGAGAGTATTGTCCAAATGCTCCTTGAACTCAGAGAGCTTGGTGCTGTGACCACTTCTCTGTGGAGTCTGTTTTAATGCCCAAGCACCCTGTGGATACCTTTCCTGGTATCCAACCTAAACCTCCTCTGACTCAGCTGTTCCTTCAGGTCCTGTCACAGTCATGAGAATGAAGACATAAGTGCCTGCTCATCCACTTCCCCTCATGAGGAAGTTGTAATTGCAATGTGGTCTCCCCTCAGTCTCCTCTTCTCCAGGCTGAACAGACCAAGTGACCTCAGCCACTCCTCATACAGCTTCCCCTCAAGGTCCTTCACTGTCCTCATGGCCCTCCTTTGGATGCCCTCTAATAGCTTTTATGTCTTTTTTTTTTTTTGTAACATGGTGCCCCAAACTGCACACAGTTGTCCTTAAATAGCTCATTAAATGAAACTTGGCCTTCATAAAGGGAAAATAGAAATCAGTGTTTCTTCCAATGGTTATAATGTGCTACCAAGTGAAAGGCTCAGTCTAGTGAATGTGATATTTTTTGGTCTCTGCTGTAACTGTCATCCTTTTTCTGAGGTCTTTCTTTTCCCTATTTCATTTTTTTGACAAATTAGGGAAGGCTTTCAGTAGAAGATGAAAATTCTTTTCTCTGCTCTAGGGGAAGAATCCTGGTCCCAAATGCTCATAAATTTTGTCTTATAATACCCAGATATACTTTTAGGGCTACTAAAAAGAATAATTAGAATAACACAATTGTTCAGTAATAGTGCAACTTACTCTTATGCTCCAAGTGAACTTCCTCCAAGTATGTAAAGAGGAAAGTGTTAAAGTTCCACCACAAGTTCATTTTACTCTTTTAGTTCAAAATTTACCAGCTCCCTATTTCAGTTATATAAGTGTTTACTAAAATGGTCATCTCCACAAAGCTAAGTATTCATATTTTCAACATTTTATAGTGCTTCAGGTATATTCGCTGATTAAGCCTCTCAAAATCCCTATGATGGAGATGAGTTGGTATATATTGCAAATTAATAACTAAGGAAGTTAATAATTCAGTCACACAGCTTTTTTATTTAAGCTTTAGTCCTTTGACTTCTAATTACATGCTGTAGCAACCACACTATGCTTTTCTGGTAGCGAAAGTCCTTTAATGAAGAGCTTTATTCCAGGAAATGTCTTGTTCCCCTCCTGCTGATCAGGAGAGCTCTGTCAGATGGGTTTCTGTATCAATGTGCTAAAAGTGATGGATTTTACTCCGAGGCAAACTTTGGAAGGCACACTTGAGGTTTGATTGGCAGCAGCAAAGGATTTGGGTAGATGTGCCATTAAATGAGGGCAGCAGTTGGTTAAAGTGCATGAAGAACTGTCAGTCATTTACTAAAGACCTGCTCATGAAACAAGAAAATATGCTGGTAGCAGTACCTGGGTAATCTTCCTTCTTGCTCCCCCTTAAATCTAGGATCGGACATATTCAGCAGCCTTTTAGCTCTGTGTTCTGGAGAAGATAATCTGTACCCATGGCTTTCTTTCTATGCGAGGAAGGATTTGAATTGTTGAAAAGGAAATCCTGACTAGGTCCGAGACGGGCAAGTGTGCAAAATTAAGCCAGCTGGTTTAGCTCTTGGAATGATTCAAAGCAGCCTTAAGATTATTCTAATATTTTCCATGTCAACACTGGCTCCAAGCAGCTGCTCCAGCAGCTGGAGAACCACGGCTGTGAGCTGCTGCTGACATTTGCGTACATCACCTCTGCAGGGAGGAAGAACAATATGGAGTTGGTGTTTCTGACTTTGCCGTGCACGAATTCCCTGTGCAAGGGGAAACTCTTGCTTGTCAGCCAGCATGGCTTTATGGCTCCTTTGTGCTACTGTGGAGGTGTACATTAGAGATGAGATTGGTGCTGAAATAAAGCAGGAGATGGCTGCTGCTATCTGTAAGGGCACAGCTAATTCTTTTTACCCATTTCCATCCTTGCCTGTACTCAAGGAATTTGCCAAGTTAGTTCCACATTTTGCACCATCTATAAAGACACATGGCTGAGAAATATTTCCAGGTTTTCTTCCAAGAAGCTTGGACCATCTGTGAAACTGTGCTTTGGAGTGCTCAGATATGATTTTCATCACTGTTCCATGTAAAAGGTGGTCAGATGTGAGATGTGCTGATACAGGTGTTTATACTGGGTGTTGATGATGGGGCAGGACCCGGGTAAGAAAGGCAAAGACCTGTACAGTTTCCTCGGTGCCCACACCCAAACTTTTTCTCCAGTGCCAGATGCATCAGAAAACAAATTAAAATATGAATACTTCCATGCCTGCTTTTTCTCAGAATACTGACAGGACACTTTCTGATGTCAGTGTCATTGCAGCTTATGTGATGCAAATTCTCACTCTCTACTACCTGGCAATGTCTCTTGGGGGACCTATTTCATATTAAAAGACTGGACTCTGCTCTCAGTAACCCTGGTATAAATCTAGAATAAATTTTATATTGTCAACAACAATTATACATGCCATTCAGGGCACAAGTTATGGATGCAGGTCCTGCCTGAAAGTTGATTCAAAGCTGTGATAATTAGAAGGTTTCTCTCACTGCCTGGTACAGATATTTCCCAACTGCTTAATTTTTGGCATGGGCTCATTCTTTTCTTTGGACCAATGTTTTCATTTTGTGGTGATCTGGCCATGTTCCTTTCCATCCATTATCTTGGATTTGAGCAGACTGTCCATCAATAATGGTGACCTTCAGCATTTTATTTCTTCACCTGACTACATTTACCTGGATGGCATGTGTTGGGCAAATGAATACTGCTTTTGATTGCTCTGATTTTACCTTTAATGGGAATAAAGTTATCTAGCCTCTCTTCCAAAGCCTACTTTTTGTCCAATTAATTTGAAAACAAACAATCCTTTCTTAAAAGAAGAATAACTACCAAAACTGACCAGCAAAGTAACTTAAAGCCAAAGAAGACTGCAAAATAAGATTAATGAAGAATGTAATAGGTACAAAGTAATCTGAAACCCTGTATCAGGTGTGCAGATGTTGTGATATCCCTCTTGGTTTTTATGTCAACCAAGGTTACTACCAGGCTGTAGGAGTTCACTGAATAAACCACTGAACACTGTGAATTCTCCCACTATATCACAATTACAGAAGTAGAGGCACTAGGTAAGTTTATGCCATTCCTCTGGGAACACTTTAAAAAAGTTTAATAGCCCTTAAAATTTCTCATTTCTAACCTGTCATAGATTTACCTCATGACTGCTCATTTTGCTGTGTTATAAAAGCATAGAAAATAAAAGATAGAAAATTAGATTTCTGGCTCAAAATCTCACTAAAACCATCATTCCTGTTTAAGTCAGCAATAGCCACATAACATTTAAGTCTAGTTAGTACTTTCTTTCTACATCTACTGCAGCAACAGAGCAACATATTGCATGGCTTGAAATGCTTCTGGTCTAATTAGAAGAGCTTAAAAAATTCTGTGTAAAGATTATCTGAAAAGATCACTGGAAATAATAAATAAGAGGAGTCTAATTTCCCATTCTGGGTACTTCACAAATGAGAAAGGCATCTTTAAAGTATGGTTCTGTTGTTGAGATCATTAAATAATTGCAATGATTGCACAGCTTTGAACCCCAATCTGGAACTTCTGGTATGATGCACAGAAAAATGGGGGTTTTAAACTGTCTGATTTGAATTGTTCCAGTTTAGTAGTTCCAACGATCTGGACCCTGTCCAAGTGCACCTGAGCCGAGCAACTGTTGTGGCAAAGAGCTTAACAATGTACATAACTATAAGAACATTAATTATCCCCCCTTTATAGAGAGCATTACTTGGTTGAGGGAAGTGTCCTTGAAATGAAGGACATTTGTCTAAGCATTGCTGGATCAGAAGTACCCTATACATCACAGGATTGCATTTGTGAAATAAGGACTTGTTTAAAGTTTCTTTACATACATGACCAAAAACACAAGCTTGATAGTTGATTCAGTAGTCAGTGGAGAAAGTTGGAAACTAGCCTATAAAATCACTCCTGTTGGGATGTTAAACAGCTATTAAAAATTGAATTGATTAAGGGTTCAGTATAGTTCCAGAGAAAGGTGGTTAAAGACTTAAATATATGCCTTCTCAATAGGTTGAAAAATCAAAAGAAAAGCCAGCTACTGGGAAGCTGCATTCAGAGGGTGCATTTTTACTTTTAAAAATTAAATGCATGATCAAATATATCAGCAAATTAAGCTGGAAAATGGGGTTTATTTCTCTGTGATTATTTTCCCTGCTTTGTTCTGTACCTCTTGGGTGACTCCTGCTGAACTGAAGCAAAATGCATGTGCAGAGGAACAGGAAGGCTGGGGAAAGGCAGAGATTGTTTTAGGATGAGCAGACTGCTCCTCCGTATGAGCCCAGGCTTGGGCCATAAACTGAATATGCTGTAAGGGAAGGGCTTGTTTTGGTATTATCTTTTTGTTGGGGTAGAAGAAGAGTTTCAGGTCAATTGTGCCTCAGCAAAGCCTCTGTCACTGCTCCAGGAATCCAGCAGTAGATGACCTTTATTCTTTTACAAATAACCCAATGGGGCTTTGCACTGTTCCTCCTAGAGTGGATGAGCCACCCTTTAAACCTTGTCAGAAGCTGAGTCCCCATGACTGTAGCTGTGGTAGGTGATATGGTAGTCTGATTCTCAGGTCTTGGTTGAAAAGGGGTCATTAAGCCTTACTTCTACAAGAAGAGATGATCTGGTACAGATCTCTGCTTACCTGGGATTCTAGGACCTACCTGAAGTTTTGACTGTAGTCAGGAATTTGGCCCTCTGCATTTTAGTGAGAGACTCAATCTGATATAAACAAAAAGCTAAAACACAGTTTGCATTGTTGGCTGACCCTTTTATAAATGCAGGGGATAGACACACTGAAGGAAAAAAATCGTGAGATCCCTGAAAATACCATCCTCTCACTCCTTATTAACACAATTTCATAAATTCTTACTACATTTCTCTGAGTATGCAAGCTAAGGACATATCTTTGGTCTTGAGGTTCCTTGTATCCTTTTCCTGATGATGCTGTGGTGGGTTAGATGACCTGTAAAGGTCCTTCCAACCAACACTGTTCTATGGTGTTCTGGAGTGACTTCTGTATAGAAAATAACTGTACCCTTAACCAAACAGAATCATAATTAACCAAGAGTTAAAATTCAGCCATGGGTGAACCAAGGAGGAATGAAAACTGGACAAAATAGATGAAGCAGTGCTGAAGAGGACTTATAGTTCTTAGAACAGTTTTCTTGGCTATTTTAAGTCCCCAGTTTACTTTTCCAGAATGGACTGGAGGAGCCAGGGTGCTCTGGCTGAGGTCCTGGTTAATGCAGTTTGCGGGAAGGGGAGGTTTTGGGTGGGAAGCTACTCCTACTCAAATTCTGTGCTGGTGTGTCTCTGCCAGCTTTAACATGGTTTCTTCTGGTGAAAAATCTATGCCATGTCTCACATTTTCTCTTCCTCTGCTGTCTTTTGAAACCTGAGATCTGTGTGTTTTAAGATTTTGTTTAATCTGTGTTTTTTCTAATCTGTTAGTTATTGCACCCAAAACACAGCCAGCAACTGGGAATGCTTTTCGCTTACATATATTTCATTACTTATATGAGAACAAGTGGGTTCATGGTAAATGCAAGTATCCTGCTTGAGAAAAAAGGTCCAAGTTTGGCTCAGTGCTGATGTTAAAGGTGGCCATCTAGGATATAACTGGCTCTCACTGACATCTCTGTAAATCAGAGTATTCTTGATGCTGAAAAAATTGAGAAATTATTTCTTGCTTCTGAAATGTAAAAGAAAACAAAAACAATTTACTCCCAGGGTTATCTATATTATCAAAGGCCTTTCTGGATGGAAGTCAGACTGAAAAAGAAGACCTATACAGTAGTGTTGGTTAAAGAAACCTGCATGGTCATTACAAGCAATCATAATATGAGACTGAATCCCCCTTCTCTGAAAGGTTTCAAAAGATATAAAACTCTTCTCACAATATCTTCCAAGCCATTCATAAACAGCTCCTCAGCCATTATCTGCTTAGATTAATACTCATGTATTAGAAAATTCAGTACATGTAACATCACAGAAAATTATGTAAGATATATCTTTGTAGAATTGATATATTCAGTTGATAAATTGACCTTTGTGGATAGAGTAATTTGTAACATGCTTTTTTGTGTGTTTGTTTGTTTCGTTGTTTCCTAGAGCCAAAGTACGTCCATTCCTGCTATGGTGTTTCATCTTCTGGTAACAAGCATATTTTTAGCAAGATTAAAGTCTCAGTTTCACCTGTTTGACTTTTACCAGGACTTTATCAGGTTACTTCATGTATTCATAGCAGTATTTGTAATTCAGCTGGTTCAGAAAGAAGGGTTGGAAAAACTATGTAAAAAGGAAAAGAATATTGGTTTGAGCTTTTAAACATCCATAGATTTCAGAACACCAGTGAAGTCCAACTACCAGTATGTAAGTTGGGACAGCAAATTGGACACTAGGAGGGAAATAATTTCTTTTAAGAGCAATGCATAGAGGCAATGCATATAGGGACTGTAAGGGACCGCCTGGGCTGAGGGAAGTTCTCTGTTTTGCAACTTACATTGTATAGTCATGTCAGGAAGAGGATCACACTGCACCTTAAAACTGGTTCCTTTTAGAGTTCATTTTACTTTCCCATAAAAATGTGGCTCTTCTGCCTGTCTCTGCTTCTGACCTCTGCCTTAATCTGTGATCATGACAAATTGATAATTTTTTTGTGCATGTATTGTCCTTTAGCTCTTCGTCTTTCCTAGAAGGTGTTTATTCTCTGTTATGCTTATGAACAGCATTTATAGCTCCTGAAGCCTTTGTTTCACTTCTGTTCACATCCTTTTGGAACATGAAGCTGTTCATTTCCTTAATTATCCTGTTTACCTGTTTGTAATTCAAACTTTTTTTCTGTTTAAATATGACTGCCTAGAAGCGTACTGCAGTTGGTACCTCTGTGACACCTATGACCTGCACAATGGCATTAATACTTCCCTGTTTCTACAAGAAACATTTTTTACCTGGTAAAAGCGAGGACTGTATTTACACTTTCCATCATGGCTCAGTCATCCTGTCTTCCATGAATACCCCCCAGGCCTGTTTCCCATTCTGTCATCACTGACTAATGAGTTCTCAGCTTAGAGAAAAGCTTCTTGTTTTTAGTGTGTAAGTGCAAGCTGATGCCACTTTTGTACTAGGCAATTTGACTCCATTTCCACTACTCCTGTTCTTGAACGTCTCAGGTACTTCCCACGCAATATGCTAATGCTTGTCTTTACCAATGACATTCCTCAGCAAATGTCGTAGCTCAGTCCTGTTTCTAACTTCAGTCGTTATATGGAAATATGAGACGTGAATGCTTCATGCTGATTTTTCAGCTACAGCCAGATCCATTTTGCTCAATAACTTACTTTTAAAACCCATACCTCTATATTTCTTCCACGAATCTCTGTCTTTTCCTGCTTAATAAATATTTTCCCATGTGGCATTTCATCAAATGATCTTCTCATGTCAAATTTGATGAAGTCCCTGCATTTATTTCATCTGGAAAATCACCTATAAAAGAAAAATAGTAATTTTATGTTATATTGTCATCTAAACCATGCCCCTGATCATTAACTCTTCCATGGGCTTTATTTCCTTTGTCTGCTGCTTCTACTGGCACTATACATAGGTCTAAATGTCTCCTGGCAAAACAACTCAATCACTCATTCACAAAATCCCTTGAAAATTTTTAAAACACTTATGGTGATGTCTTTTTATCCTCTTTAAAAAACCAGTTTCTTTTCTCTTTCAACCTGATGAAGGTTTGCCATCAAATCCAGGTTGTGAGAAGACTAGAAGTCATGATCCTTCACAACAGAAAGGTTTTAGGAGATAAGTCTGTTTCTCTCATTCTTCAAAGTTTAAGGCCTATTTAGACTTTCAGATGAAGTATTCTTTATTGTTTTCTACTCCTGCCGCATGGATATTTCTCTGCACCGAAGTGCCTCAGAGAGCTAGGAGGACACTAGCTAATTATATAGTTAGAACACATCCAGTTGTAAAATAGATGAGTTTTTTTCCTTATTTTTATTTTGTCTCCTGTTAAGTTTTAAAATAAAGCATAGAGGTAGAAGAGTAAGTTTGAAATAGCATCTGCCCAGTCTATGCGTGGTTTTATCTAGGTCTCTACACACCAGCATTCCTGAGCTCCTAAATTCATTCTTTATTGCAAAAAAATGAATGTTAACACTACCTTTCATTTCAGTCTTGACATTTCAGCAAATTTACCTCTCTGAATCACTAACTGAACTCAGCAAAAGGTTTTTATCTGCTGATAACTTTCCATCGGAGAGATTTAAAGTGCCAGATGACATTAGCTCTAGCTCAGTGATGTTATTAAATTCTCACCTTAAATTTCACATACAGAAAGCTCTTGTCAGGTCACATGAATGAGATGATTGCATTAGTCATACTACAAGAGTGATACTCATTCCACTAAGTTCACTGTATTCAGGCTGAAATTTGATCTATGAGAGGACACTTCAGATCTAACATGACGTGGTTTCTTTACATTGTGGTGTTTTTACTAGTTATATTATTGTCATTGTAATTTATACCCTCTTTTCTCTGTAGTGTGCAATCTTCAGTATCCTTGCTGCTTTTGTTAAACTGTGAACAGCTACAGTAAAATAACCCAACCCCATGATTAGTTTATTCAAGATATTTCTTCTGTTCAGAGTTCAGCTTGAAATTGACTCTACACTGTCGAAGTACAGTGTCCCTGAACTGGCCTCTGAATTGCAAAACTAAATTAGCATGAATGACATTTTGCATGTGGGAATTTATGCAAGGATCTACTTGTGAAAAGTTTAAATACACCAGCTGAAACACTGATGAATTATGAATGACTATAATTAAATGGTTTTATTTCTCTATTGTTTTTATTTCTTTTCCTCCTTTTTCTAGCTTCTCTTAACCCAGTAATATCCAGATGGCTTAGGATAGTCAGATTTCTGTGTTTGTATGTTGATCTTGAAGGAAACCAGTGCCATTGACTAGATGTGGGGATTAAAATGAATTTATCTATGGATTAAGAACTCCATATGCCCGTTTTAGTGGGTGTTATGAAATAGGAATCAGCCAGCTACAGAATTCCTAATACACTTATGTACTTTAATAGCCTAAATCATCTTAGTATCAGAGCTCTTCAGCAACTTGAATACACCTACAACACCCATGTGAGTTAAAAGGGTTATGTCCTGATTCTCCTAACGGGATAACTGAAGTGCAGGAAGATTAAATAGCTAAGTCAAAGCCTGTAAGAAATCTGCAGCAATCTCAGAGCTAAAAGACAGTTCTCTGGGTTCCAGGTCATTGCCTTGAGCAGAAAGTTGTTTCTCGCTCCTTGCATAACATCCTTACTGAAACCAGCAGCACACTTCCCAAAGTGTTCTGTGCAGGAGAGCTCCTTAGGCAGGGCAGAGCAGGGAGGCAGGTGCCTATGCTCCCTGTTTTCAGATCTGTAACTCTGTTGATGACTTCTTTTGTGGAAAATCACAGGATGCTTTACAGACATGAATTGTGCCTTCCAGTCCTTCTGGTAATTACGAGAGGTTTGTAAGTATCAATGTTTTATAGGTGGTGAAAAGGGAAGATGTAGTGCTTGGTCATTTTGTCGCTGTAAAATGAAACTTTGTAAAAGTCAGGCATAGACTTTTGCTTTCCTGAGATTATCCTGTGCCTCATCTGGACGACACCCCACCTCCCTGGTCATGTCAAGGAAACAGCAGCAATGCTCTGCAATGCAGCAGGAATCTTGCAGTTAATTAAGATTTGCAGATAGTTTAAGAGAGTACTTTTTAAACTAACATTGGGATATCTGTTGCATACAAGTCTCATAGAATAATGAAGGTATTACTTTCTCTGTGTGCCTTAAATCAGCTGCCCCAGCCTCCTGTTAGCATGTATGCCACACCAGTTTGTTGTACAGACTTTTTTTTTAATGTTATAAATTCCAAGCAAACACCACAAGGAAATTTCTGGGAGCCCTGGGGCAGCAACAGAAGTGCCCTTCTGGTGCTGGGGCTAAAAGCCTGCTTCAACATGGACTATTTTGTATTCAGCTTTTCTTATTATTTTTCTTTTCCTCTTGCTGTTTAAACATCTTCCCCTTGCTCTTCCCTTTTTTTCCTATTTCTTTCCAAGATCTAATAATAATATAAAATTATTTTGATGCACACCACTGGCTTACTCAGTATCTTTTCCATCAGCTGCAGGACTGTTGCTCCTGAATTTCAGTCCTCAGCTGGAGTATTTCTCCATCTCCCACAAGTCTGGGTTTCACTCTCTCCTGACAGTCCCACCTCTATTTTCTGTTTCATCCCACTGCAGAACAGGGCAGTGAGAGACCTAATTTTTGATACTGGTTTCCATCAGTGTGACCAAGCAAAGCTTGAATTGGCTTGGCCTTCCTTGGTTTCTCACCAATTGTGGCTGAACAGGGGCTGTCCCAGTATTTTCTATGGATCCACATTGCTGATAAGGGCTTTCCTCTCTTGAACTGCCGTGGTGAGACCAAGGGGTGACTGGGACCATGCTGTGGGCCAGCTGTTGCAGCACCCTGCTCCACCCTCCACATTTCATGACCCCAGGATCATGTTTTTGCACCATGTTCCAACAGAAGCAGCCAGCATTGGCTGCTCCAAAGTATCTAAGCAGGCAGGGTTAATTGGCTGCTGCTGTCTTCGGAGCAGTAGCGAGACCCCGCAGGATGCCAGTTTTGCTTCGGCCTAGCTTGGCTGCATGGATTGTGATGCAAATGGATGAAGTTTAACCATAGCAGATGAGCACCTGATCCTTGGGGTAGACCCAAACCTCTGCCCTGTGGTGGCACGTGAAGTGACAGAGGCCATGGTGAGAGGTGTCACCTGTCTCCTGTGTGTAAACTTTGTGCTTTCAAGATTTTTGGCCTTCCTGGTTGCCAGCAGTGACACTCTAAAGCTTTTCCAGCTTAATGTACTGGCATTTATTTACAGCTCTGCCTTGACCGAGGTTTGTGTTATTCTTTCATGAGAAAACACATTCTTCACAAAAGCAAGGGACTAATAGCAGACTAGAGCTAAACCTAGTAAAAGCAGGTGTTATGCAATTTGTCACCACATGACTCTGCTAATGCATCTTTAGTCCAGGACTGCAGTACCCCTGCCATGTTTTAAAGTGCAGAAAGATAAGCGTACGCTGTACCCTGGAGTGCCTTAGTCTATAAATGTAATTCAGAAATATGGGAAACAGTGCTCTGAATCTGATGGCCTTTCTCGACACAATTACAGGAGCAGCGTGAGGTGTTGAACATTTGCAGGAAGGGTGCACACAGCAAACGGGAAGTTGGATGTGCGGGCTGTTAATTCAAGCCTAGATAAGCTTCTGACTAAGAGGCTTTTAATTTGTTTTTTACCCTAATATGATGCTGGTATGATAGCAGTATTCCTGAGAAGAACCTATTACAACCTATGCTCATCTGTAGAGCGACATTTAATGAGGAAAATACCTCACAGTTCTTAATGGGCCTCCACAGACTTCAAGAATATGAATCTAAAGAAGCCTTGAATATCAAAATGTTTTTATTTGGCTGCAGATGAAGACATTTTAATCTGGAAAAGATTATGTGTGGTTTGAAATGAAATGAAAAGGGCAACATGAAAAAGAGTATTTTCTCTCAAAATACAGAGAGATGGAGACAGACAGGGCATTTGATCCCTTAGTGCCACGTTTCTGTCTGTCTTTGTCCTTTCAGGATCACTCTCAGGGAATGCACCAGGAATATCACTTTAGCACTCAGTGTTCTCAGACTCCTGCTGAAACGAATAGGGATTGAAGACTTTCAGTACTGTAGAGGAGAAGCTGAATTCCAGGGGTCATAGATAGGAAAGCATATGCCTCGGCTGCAACCTCCAGATGCACACCCTCAGTCTTAAATCATGTTGGCAAAACAAGCCAGGCAAGGTTGGGCTGGCCACTAACAATTTTTCAAATGGCTGAACAGCAACAAATCATTCCTCTAGTTACCCACTGAGACCTCAATGAATAATCAGAGCCTGCAATAAAGCCTGGAAATCAATAATCCCTGGCTCATGAATAGTTAAGAACTAGACAGAGGATGGGCAAAGCAAGCATCAGCAGGTGCACCCTTACTGGGAAGGCACAGTCTCTGTCTTTCCATTTGTATAAAATCAGAGGGAGCCTTTTTCTGATTTCACTCAACTACAGGTGGTTAGCTGGTGCATGTGACAGATCAAGCTTACCGGTGTATTTGGCTTTCTGTTTCTTAAGGGTATAGAAGGTAGATGAACAGGTAGATGAAGAAATCTGTTTTTCTTACATGGTTCTCTTTGATTTTACCTGTTGGAAGTGTATGATATCTAAGCAATTTTCCTGGCAACGAGTTATTACACCATCTCAGGAGAAGGTTTTGGGGTAGTCCTTTGATCTGATGTGTGTGTGCAAATGAGCTGGATGACAGCTCTTTAAAGTAGTATCATTGGAGAAACACATTACTCTTGCTTTTTGTATATATATATGAGTCATTCTCTTAGTATTAATACTTTAAGAATTTTTTGCTCTCCCCCACTTTATATTCGGCAAAGAGTGCGAGAAAGAAGATACTTTCTTTGCATTCTGATGGGGAAAAATTCTCAGGGCTGGTTACCTTTCAAGTGTTTATCAGTAGCAGATGCTGGACCTTATATTATTTGGCTTTGCTGCCTTTTTTCTGATGGTACAGGTTGTTTATCTCCCAGCACTGTGTGTGCTTGACCAGGCACTTTCTTCTACAAAGAGCAGAGATTGTGTTCCGTGGGAGAAATCTCATTATCAGCCCGAAGGGTTGCTCTGTTATTTCCTCAGCTGTAAGGAATGTGGTCCTTCCAGGCACTGCTACCAAGCATGGCAGGTCATCTCCCTTTTCCTCTCATGCACTTCAGTGTTGCTAAGCCTTCATCAGGAATATTTATTCCTGTGTACAGACAGGTGTCTCTTGCATAAAGTGGTAACAGACATGCCTTAAGGCAAGCAGAAACACCATGTGGTCCTCAGCATGACCAAAGCCCAAGGTCCAGCTCCTCTTCAGAAACACTGAACGGAGATGGGCTGTGTATGTCTTGAATTTTGGTAATATTTTGGCCCAGGTTTGGATGATGTTTTGAAGGGATTTCTGCAAGAGAAGCTGAACCTGCTAACTTTTGCCTTCTCTCAGTCTTGTGGGCCATTTTTCAGGGCCATCCAGACATAGGAGTTCACACAGTCAGTTGTTCTGGCTGTGGCTCTTTCTGCATAGCATAAGGCTGGAGCCCACACTAATGATACAGTTGAAAAGGAGAAAGGACATGCCTGTTGCTGGAAAGTGGTGCTCCTGCCTCTGACAATATCCTCTGTATGTTTCTGCTTCAACCAGTCCTTCAGATATTGCCCTAAAGATTATTTGCCTTTTTTTGCTGTGCCAGGTAGTCCCAGTGTTTAGCAATGAAGTATGTTGTTCCTGGCTGTTACTAATTAATATATTTTAGCCCGTCAATAATTAATGTGGAAATTGGGAAGAATAATGCAGTGGAGGCTACAGTCTGAGATCTGCTGCCTGGCAACGGTGGATGTACATATCCATTATATCAGGAAATTAGAAACTGGAGCAAGAACTGATCTGTCTGACATTTTGTAAGATGATATAAATGGGCCCACTCAACAAACACTAGATTTATGTGAGGGTATGAGTGATACGTGTCTGGGGAAAAGATATTATCTCTCTTATGAAGGTGCAGTTAATACCAGACATCAATTAAGTATAGTTCATTAAAGCCTCTGGGTAATCTTATTTTTGGATGAGATTAGAGGAGCAACTTACAAGGACTGACAGAGGGGTTATCTTGGTCATAATCGCCGCTTTTGTATGTAGCATCTCTCTTAGGATGAGCTAAGTGAAGTAGCATCTGGACTGTAGCAGCAATAACCTTTTCAGATGGAAAGACTGTGCAGTGTAATGTAATAGTGGCTTACTGTGTTTGGAGTAGTTGCATTAGATAGGTTTATTGAGATATGCCAGTAGTGCTGATATGATAATGGTTTATGCACTCAGTCCCCCTCCTCAGAGGGGTAGCTTTGCCTCTGCCATGGTGATGGGATGTGGCTTTATCGAAAACATTTCATTTGTACAGATGGAATTACTGGAGGCTGGGAAAATTGTGATACTGTTAGAGATAAGGGGGTGATGTTTTATTGCTCCTTCATGTTCTGTCTAAAGTATTCCTTTATATATTGAGAGATACAGTATTTTAATTAAATAAGTTTGAGTGTTGTTTTCTTGAATTTGGCCAATTTTCTCCACATTTTGAATCCCAAGCGTAATGCACCAGTTGTTGTTAGGAAATAAAGTAAGTGTTCAATAAGTGAGGTGCCAGTGGAAATCGCGATCCCATACCTTATTCCCAGTTAGTGATGCGGCTGTCAGGCAAAGAGACAGAAGAAACAAATTTCTTCAACTCACCTGGAAGAAACAGGGTATAACTTGGCATGGAGCCTAAATTTGCAGGGTAACTTTTGAGAACCTCTTGCTTTTCTAGGCTCTGCTGACAAAACAATCCACACTTGCATTTTGACATTAAAATGAACCACTTCTGGAAGCGACTTCTCTTTTCTACTTTTCTGGTCTTTCTTGTGAAATCTTCTGTGGCTACTTGCTTCTCTTTAATTTGTGTCTCAGCTGCTCCTGTGTCATGAAGCATGCAGGCTTGATGCAGCGTGGTCTTGGGGGTGAAGGAGGCAGCGAGGCGACTGAGCATTGCTGGAGGCACAGGGAAACAAGGACCCCCCAGGAGGCTGCTGGAGGGTGTCAGGAGGAAGAGAGATACGAGGATGGGCTGCTTGCCTGTGGTGGAGCTGGGGTCTCTGGGGTCATCCTTTCACCAGAGAGAGACAGTTAAAAATGAGAGAATAGAGAAACCCTGCTCAAGAGAGGGTTATGATTTTAAGCTTCTAGATGTTAAGACAAACAGTGTACTGCCTTTCAGAAAGTAGCTTGCTGCAACTGCAGCTTTTTAAGTGGGATGATTTTTCCATGCCACTTTTTACTTTTCTTTTTTTCTGAAGTAGAACCTTTATCAGCACTTAGCATTACCAGCACTGACACTTTAACTTGCAGACTGTATTTGCAGCGGAGAAAAAGGGGTCTTCCTGCTTTGGCATCTCCCCAGAGATTACATTCTCATTCTCTTTATATCCCCTACCCCCTCGAGGTAAGAATCCTTCATTGGAAGGATTCCTACCAAAAGCTGGCATCCATGCAGTCCACAGGGCCCTGCAGAGGACCAGTGCTGCCAGGCACTTCTGGTTGATACTGTGGTGTATCCACCTGCCTCTTCCTGACTCACCACCTCCTTCCTTTTCTCTGCTTCCTGCAGCACAGAGACTCCTGTCCTGCAGACATACTTGCTTGCTCAGGGTATAATAAAAGCTCTCCACATCTCTCCACAACCTAAAGTAGGGTAGGTTTATAGCAGTGTATTTCGGCTAATCCTTGTTCATATCTGGGGTTTTCTGTTTCTGTGACAAGTCATGTCAAATACCGTATAATGAGAGAAAACTGGAAATGCTGACTTATTGAAAGGATTATATCTCATGGGCTGTTCATACCATCATGCATGGTGTTTGAGTTTTCTGCTTCCCACAATTCTCCCCAAAGCTTTTGGGATCCTCAGAAATCTTTTTCCAGTAATTATTCTGCTTTGTGGATTTGGGTCTTTTCCACTACCTATGTTAATTGGACAAACAATCCTACACCACGTCCAAAGGAAAGAGATAATCCATGGAAGTTCTTGGACTTGAGGGGGATATTCAGAATAGCATAAAAGCAAATCTGGTGATACAACATGAGAAAAAGCAGAGCAATTTCCAAAAAAACTCAGGTTGAAATATTCCTATGTGCAAAGTTTCTGCACTGTACTTAAAGAGCTGGCAGTAATATAGACTGCTTCAAAAGCACAAAATTTTATTGTATTACCTGCCTTGCTGCACTGTAACCAGCACAGTTCTTTGTTGGGCCATGCTGTGCCTCAGTCTGTAGCAGCTGTCAGCTCCTATGGCAGAGAAGATAAAAGAGGAACATATTTCATGGTGCCAGACTCTGGCCAATGCCCAGCTTGTCCTCATTTTCAGGGCAGCCCTGATGCAGATTTCTGCTGGCTTTGAGGAATCAGTGCTGGAAAAAAAAAGTGTCTGTGGGGCTGCCTCACTGTTTCAGAGCACAAAGAGACTCACAGCTTCCTGAATGAGAAGGATTTAAATTAATTTGCCTTTTTTTTTTCCCCGCCCCACCCCACTTTCCTTCCTGGCAGATTTTCTTCTGTGGTCCTACCTGATGTTGTTTTTCTGGTTTATTTGCTGCTATTTCTGTATGAGAAGCTGATGTTTTCCCTACCAAAGTGCTGTCCCTCACACTAGAGGAGACTAAGCAGGTTTTGCTGATCTGGGTGAGGCAGAAGGACTCTGTAGCTCTTCCTGACACCTCAGCTTTAGGCTTAGCCTTGACTGCTGCTGCTACTTGTCAACACCTGAGGTCCCACTGAAACCTGAGTCCTCCTTCCCTGCTATGTACAATTAAATTAAGTCAGAATTGTTCCCCACGGTGCAGAACGAGGAAAGACAGGAGGTGCAGAAGACAGGAAAGAGTAGATGGTGAGCTAGTTATCCCTTCCCTTTATGCTCTTAATGAGATGAATTACGAAAGGCACATTTAATAGCAAATCTCACTATAGCTTTTTCTGAAGCATCTCTGCTGTGAAGCTGAGGGAGACTTTTGAGGTTGATGTTCTGACTAGACAGAGTGCTACTGAAGGGCAGCTAATTAGCAAAGCCACAGTATTTTGGCTGTTATGGTAGGTTCAATCACATATTGCAAAAATATGGGAGATGTAAGTGTCTCCCAGTCTGTTTTCAAAATACTTCATTTTCTTTAGGCTGGCTAAATACATAATTTCAGGGTTTATTCCAGTTCACATCAATGTCTGAAATTTTCACAAAATATATATATAATAACTTGCTGTTCCAGCACAATTTGTGCAAACATTTAATCTCCCACAGTTTTTGTGTACATGTATTGCTTTTTTCCCCACTGCTTGCATTCACTGGACATGTATTAATGCTCTGTAACCAAAGGAAAGAAATAATCTTTTGAAGTCTTGGCACTGGAGGCAGAAGCTCAGAATGACATAAAATTATCATGGTGATTTGTTTAAATGATTACAATTTTTCCAGGTTAGTTTTTCAGTTTATGTATTTGAACCAATTAAAAACCAAAACAACAACAAAACAAAAAACAAACAACCCAAACAAACAATCCCTGCCAAACCCCTTTTAACTGAACCCCCATAAAATAAATGATCATGAAAATAGGATACATTCATTCAAAGACCCACAGACCTCTATATCTCCATCAAAACTCTGTGCAGTTATGCTGAGCACAGTGAGTTCATCTCCTTACACTGCCTTTCCAGTTTTCTTCTCAATGTATTATTTTTTCAACCAGAGTTCATCTAGATTGTCTCCTCTAGTGTCAGAATCCAGATGATGACTGCCTGTCACACTGTTTGTAAGGCCCTTTACAGTCTTACATTTTTCATTTAGTCCCACTGCATATCTTCAGGGTCTCAACAAGCCTTGGAATAAAAGTAGGAGCATATGACAACAAAACCCATTGCTATGGAATGCATAAACCAGAAAAGAATTCACAAGAAGGATCTGCATCCCTTTTGCTGTGTGGGTCATTGAGACAGAGCAGAATGCTTCAACCTGGGTTACCCAGAAGGCAAACAGCAGGTCTAGGATGAAGACCCAGATATCCTGAGCTCTGATTTAATCTACATTTCACTGGACACCCCAGCCTTTGGGGCCTTGTCATCTGGAGAATGTTGGTTTTACTGTTAGTAAGCAGCAGACCCCCACAGAGATCTGTGAGAGCAATCCTACTGAAGGCAATGAGAATGACTTACTTGGGTCTTATTTTCTTCTCTGAGTGGCAAGGACAAAAAAGACCATGAATCCCCTCATTCAAAATAGAGCTGATGGATGGAAGTGTAGAAAGATGTTGTCTTATGCAAAGAGTGAAAAATGCATGACCCAAGAATGGGCAGTGAATTACATGGTGCTAAGTATCTGCTCATAGTGTTATAACTTTGAGGATCAAGAAATTCCTGTCCTGGATATGTGTGCTGATTCACTGAGAAAATGTGCAGTGTTAAATCATTATGTCATATTTCTTACCCATGCTGGGCTTAGACCAGAGGTTGCAAACTGGGTTGTCAAAACAGCACACATGGGATTTCACCACGGTGAAATCTGGCTCTTTTAAACACCCATTCAAAATCTATCTTCACTTAAAGAAGCTAGAAGGTGGGAAGATATGCCAGGGGAAGGATTACCCTGCTGCTTATGTGTTTTACAGCTCTGTTTCCCCAATCATCTTTTTCTGGCAGCCATCTGCAAGCAGGCTACAGATGAGGTGAACCTTTGAAGTGAACCTAAGGAGCCATCCATATATTTTTATGTAATGTTTTAAGAACCCAATGAAATAAGCAGCGAGCATCCACAGCACTAGAGCTTGTAATAGAAACACCGTTGTGTTTAACATTTCCTCTGCAGAGTACTTCAGCACTGCTGTAAAAGCAATAGCAGATTATGCCCACAATGTGCAGTAGACAATTTCCTTTGTTACCTTTTGGGATAGAACCAAAGAGAGGGATTTTCACTACTATCACAACCCACACGGCTCTTGTGATTCTCAGTGTCATTTTGTTCTCAGGAGGAAATAGCATGATTGAAGAAAATGACACTGTTGTGATGTCTTCAACTTTTTTTTTCTTTCTTTTTTTTTTTTTTTTTTTTTTTTTTTTTTTTTTTTTTTTTTTTTTAAGACTGCTTGGTATCAAAATGTAAATTAAGAATATTAACAGAACCTACAGTCAGGAATTTGCTTGGCATAAAACAGGAGCTGCATTTGAACTGCAGAACTGAAGATTTGTTGAACTTGGGCCTCAGATTTCAACGGCTCCTTTGTTTTTTGATTTTCTTTTTCTCAGAAACATTATCATGAATAATATTAGGTCACATACACATTAGGTATATAGATGCAATTTTTCTTGATGGGTAATGAAAAATATAGTTTTATATATAATGAAAAATGATTGAAGGCTACTTACTTATTTTGGCGGAATTGGATTGAGTTCAACTGGTCTGCTACAAGGCATTTGCCCTCCTACATATTGATTAGAATATCCACAACCTGAGCAAAAATAGTTGTTTAGAAAGCACTGAATGATTTATCAGTAATCTCAATGAATTTTCAAAATCTTATTTTTCCCAAAGCCAACGCTGAGAAAGGTGTCTCCACTCTTCTGTCTTACTGTGATTGTGAACAAAATTCCTAAGGATTTGGTAAGCACCCAAGCTGTCCTCTTTCAGGATAAGACTGGTGCATGTCACTGAAATGATGTGGTGTGGTTTGCATTATCTTTTTTGCCCAGGCTTGGTCTGGCAGCTTGCCTTGGTGCTGAGTGGCTGGAGCAGATCATGTAAAAGGTGCTGCTTTTGACATTTCTGTGACCTCTTGCTGTCTCTTTCATAAATAGTTCATTGGAATTTTGTTGCTGGTCTTGCAGACTCAAGTAGTAGTTGTCTAGGTATTTTTAAAAAAAGTAATATACTTACATATGTATTACTTATATATATAAAAGTTTATACTTCAGGTCTTGTTCCTCATTGCAGACAAGTGCATATTAATAGTAGGAATATTATAAGTTTGGCAAATTATGTCACAGCTGAAATCTTCACATGCAGTACAAAACAACTATTTGTGCTGAGATGGATGGATGATTATTACCTCTTTGTTTTCTTTTTCATTATCCTTTTGAATTAAAATCTCCTTGTAAAGCCATTATCCTTGCTTTAACAGCTCTCTATATTGAATGTCTCTGCCTCTTGTACTCTTTTTTTCATTGCTTAGATTGAGTTTTAATTTTCTGTGATTTCTGAGCTCTAATTTCCTTATTGTTTCATATTTGTACAATATCCTGTACAAAAATTCAGTATGCGCATACTCAATTTTGTTTCTCAAGTGCACGTAGGCCAAAAAGTAGCAGGAACCTTCTCTAAAAACTGTATTTACAGCTCTAGTGGCAAGCACTCTCCTCCTACTCCGGAAAGCTGTGAAAAACTGTCAAGATATGAGTGTGCATAACAATGCTCCTGACGATTGGAGCTGATTTATTTTTTAACCATGGCTTCACTTTGTCAGTTACACCAAGTAGAACGTGAAAGAACTCTTCCAATAAAACCCAGCAAAACACAGACTACATAACGACTTGAAAATAAAACATCTCAAACTACGGTGCCCTGTTCTGCAGTGCTGCACAGAGTGGACATAGTTACAGAGGTACAACAGGAAAGACCAGCTGTGACTACGTCTAATTTACTGCTTTTCCAGTTCCAAAATAATCAGAAAGGGTCTCCCTATCTGTGACATTACCTGGTGACCTCCAAAATTCATCCTACTACCCACAAGACTCACTTGAGAACAAGAGTAAAAGAGGACCTGGGAACTGCCACAGGAAGGAAATAAGAATGATTGCAGTTGTCACCGGTGTCATAGATCCCTGCAGTGGCATTAGGTGCACTCCTTAGAAGTGGACAGTGTCTTATAGTACATTGGAAAACTGATAGCTTCTCTAGTCCCTGTTGGTTTCTTTCCAATATGAACAGGAAAGAAACATTCCTTCCTGGCCTTAATTTTAATGGTTGATTTTACCTAAACCTCTGATGTATAGGTTTCATCCTGTACATCAGCCAGGCACCTTTGACAATGTGAAGATAGTAAGGGGGCTAACTTTTCCCCCATAACTCCCTCAGGAACCGCAGTGTAGCATTTTCTTTTTCTGCAGGGTCTTCTGTACTCAGGATACATAAAACTGTGTCCTTGTTCTAAAGGGAAATATAAAGATACAAGTAATGACTGGTTTATTTTTCAGTTTGTATAAGAACTTAAGCTGACTATTCAATGGAAATAAAAAAAAATCTAATAGCAGAGTGAAAAAACAATAAAGCCTTTGGCTACAGGCCTGGCTTGTTTTCTCCATTTTCATTGTCTTAAACTACTGGTGGTATTAAGGCTGAATCCTTTAAAAAACCATCTGATCTCAAAAGCAGCTAGTATGAAATGGAGATAGGAGTAATCTAATACTGAGCTTTTGTCAAAGAGATGCAGATGTGATACCTGTTTCCTGCAGATTTCTGTGATATGATTTCTCCCTTGTGACATGTTCTCACCTAGACAGCCTATGGGTGGCTTTTTTTTTTTGTCCCATGAAACTTGTGTTTTTGGAGATTTTGGGGCATTTTAATGAAAGTGCTGATTTGATTTTGCAAAGATGTCCCTGTCTAAAACAAAACTTCTTGCGCTTATTAGATGAGATAGCTTTCCTTGGCTAAATGAGCTGTCAGGCTGGTACCTGCGTGGTACAAATGGGAAGAAAACCTGCCTGAATTTTCAGCTGAGGATTATGGACTCTCAAGCCTTTTGTCTGGTTTGTGAAATATCTCCATCGGTGGTCTGTCAGTGACTGACTTCTTAGGTGCTTTCTGTGTGCATTGAAGACAGGCCTGCATTCAGCCTCTTCTCATGCTGTTATCCACTGTTCTTCTTCTCTTGAGTTTCTTCAACTCTGGAACTGAAAACAAAGTGGGTGTGGAGCACAGTGACCAGGAAAAAGGAAAAAATGTAGAAAATCTCCAACAGCAGGAAACACAGCAGCAATTAATAATAACTACTACCTCCTTTGCTAAGCAAATGATGAATGGGAAAGAAGGTTCGTGGAAAGGTGAAGAAGAGTTAGATTCGGGTGTTTGGAAATTTGGGAGACGGAAAATAATGTCTGAGCAGTTGGGAGGGCAGCAATCAGAGGTGGGGTAAGAAAGAGCAAGACCAGTAAGAGCTGAGAGAGATGAAGGGGCACCAAAGGGAAAGGGACAAAAGTTTAAAGGGAAGAACACAGAGAGGGGTGAAGGTTATTCAGAGGTATATTTTCACTTTTTCTTATGCATTATTAGAGAATAATGGTTCTGAGAAATCTCGTGCTGGATAGAGGATAAGGCAACGGGAAACAAGATTGGAGTAGGAGGAGGGAGCAGGTTTTCCACTGTCAGCTTCTGTAGGGCCAACAAATAAAATACCTACTGCTTATCTGGAGAGCACACGCAATTTGTACAGACAAGTGTCATTGTTTATTTTCAGTGGATAAATTATTTTGCTGTGGTAGGCAGGCATATGTGCTTGAAAGTCTGTGTGGGGACATTTACTCAACACCCCTTATCACGACTGTCCTTCATGTTGTGAGTGAATTACATCTTCAGCAAGGGCATCTTGTTTTTCTAGACCTTAATTGAAAAACTTGGCGGAGCATTTTAGAACTGACTTAGGAACTGCAAATGAATGTCACATCAGACTGGCATTTTCGTGTGCTGGCACAGCTCTCCAAGCACTTTATGTGGTCCGTTGTAGGATTTGTTGTTACAAGGAAAGATTCAGCTGTCAGAAAAGAAGTGCAGGGCACAGACAGTTGGGTACTGACCCATCAGATCGATGGATTGGCGAGAAAGCATACAAAGATGCTTTTGAAATTTTCAGGGTATGGTCTCACTGAATCACTCAGAATAAGAATAATAGTAATTTATTGGTAGCTGATGTTTGCTATAGTTAGACTATAGGGCCCTCTTAGGGTGCACAGAGACAGATGCCTATGTGAAAGGTGCAAGAAATGTTTTCACAGTCAATTAAGGATGAGCTTCTCAGAAGAACTTTTTTCTAAATTTCAGTAGCAGCTAGTTCATGTCGTGGGGCACAATCTCTCACTCTTTGTATAAACATTGCATCGCTTACATAGTGTAATGAGAGATTAATATCTTGGTGTCCCTTTAACTTGCAAAAGTCTGAATAAAAATTGCTTATTTCCTCCTATTTCTGTTCATTACTCTTTCATAAGTGTGAAAGTCAGTCTTGCTTTGTACACAGCAGTCAGTAGTGTGTGGCCCTGTTACTCATGTTCTGCTAGTCCACTAGTCCATTAATGGAGAAAGCAGTGAATGTGGGATGCTGCATGATCAACACATTGCTCTGGCTAATCCTCCGTGCACTGCTTTTCCACAACAAATAGCAATCAGTCAAGAAATGAGCAAGACAGCCACAGGAATACTGGCTTTTCTCCTCATTTTACGGATGTTAGGAGGCAGGTTTGTTTTGTTATTTTTTTCATGTACAACCTTCATTTTGCTGCATAGCTTGAAATTCTGATGTTTCAATATGGGAATTACTGACTTTTGAGCCAAATATGGAATTTCCTGAAACTTGTTTTGGGGCATGGACATCGCATCATCCATCAGGGAAATCAAGCTTAACTCAGTCCTCAAATCTGTTTTAGCTCAAAACCAAGAAAGATCAATGGACCTAAACAGCCATTTATTTGCCTTATTGAATGGCTGAGCAGTTGATAGACCTGAGAAATTGGTATGCCGCAGGGAGGAAAGGACCAGTACTTTTTCTGGTTGGAAGTTTTGTTGTAAGTATGGACATGTTTTATAAAATCCTCATGCATTTTAGGGTAATATACACCACCCTACAGCAGTTATTTTATGAATGAAGGATAATGATAATAATTCTAAATCCTTTCTATCTTGTCATGGATAAGTTAGCAGAACCTGGAGATTGAAAGAATTTACTGGAGGGTCCTCTCTCCTCTATTCCTCCACTTCTATAGTTACTCTAAGTTCAGTAATAGTTCCCAAAGTGTTAGTTAAGTGCCCTAAGCTTCAACTTGGAAAGTTTATATTCTTTGTGTCTGAAACTTATCTTACATAAAAGCTGTGTCACAACATACAGTGACAATTGACTTGACATACATTGATTTTTCAGCCCATTGTCCCTTGATTATCAGCAGAAACAGAAAATTAGAGTCGCTATGCAAAACATTGGAGCCTCTAGTGTTTAATACTAGATGAATTGGCTTAATGCTTGCTGGTCTTGTGTATGAACATAAAAATGCTTGGTGGTCTCCAGATAAGTAGAAGATCTCTTTTCCTCTTGAACAATGACCTGATCACTCTTGCTTCTAACTTCCAGGTCTGACTGATCATTTTCTTCAGTGCTAAAAAGAACATTCCCCAAATTTGCCAAAGGGACCTTGGCTGTCCCTTTGTGTTTTCCAGTTTAGTTTTTTTTTAAACAGGTGGGCAATGGGTCCAACTTGGAATTTGGTTTTAAGGGAAGAGAGGTGCTTAAGCAGTGCTTCACAGTGCTGATGTAATGCAACAAGGAGAGGTGTTCAAACCAACCTTGAAGAATAGATCTGAAAAATCCTTTTAGGAGATGTATGCTCTAGTATCAGAAGAGCTGTGTACCTGTCTGCTGCCTTCCACAGGTATATGAAATACCACCAGGACCCCAACAAAAACTGCATGTTCCCAGGCAACCTAATTCAAGATCATAGAGACCTCAGTTTGTAAAGTCTCTTTGCGAGTCACTGCTGTGCAGCGTACAGCTACATAAATGTATTTGTTTTCTATCCTCACCACTTCACACTTGCCTGTTAGCTTCTGATGGATTGGTAGCAGAACACTTAGCATCTGGGGAGTCACACCCAGTCACAAAAGTGTTGTGATCCCTGCAGTACTTCTTAAAAAACTTTAGAATATGTTTCTCACATGAAGATCATGGATGGGTTTCACTTGTGAGATGGCAATAATAACAATCCCTTCTTCGGTCTGTCTTCAAGACATGTCATGTAGTAAAGAGCTGAGCTAATGTTCTCCGCCCCCTCCCCCCTTTCTGAACGCTTCAGTCTCTACTGGTGTTTCTCCTGGTTTTCAGTTCTTAATGTGCCAAAGAGAACAGCTCGCTTCTGACAGTGAAATCACATTTGCAGGGACTGACAAAAGAAAACATTTGTCCTTATCTTCTTCCTGAAGGCACCAGCTGCCAAAAAATGTGCCATCCTCTATGTTAGGTTTCTCAGTTGTCCTGTCTCATGTTGTGGATGGAGTCTCTCTACACCCTCACACCCCTTTCCTCCTGTCCCTGGCATGGGACAGGAAGGAACAGTTCAGAAAGATATACCATTTGCACTGTTTATTTATAGCCCAGAGGAAAACAAATGGAGAACTAAGCAAATCATGAAAGCAGATTTCCTTCCACACAAAACAGACTGGAACTGTAACACAGCCAACATGCTTAAATCCTAAAGACATAGCATTTCAGTGAAGGAGTGGGATCAGATTAGGGAAGAAAAACATTCCGGTCTAAAGCTTAGCTAAGTGTCTGATAGAAATGGGAGCTGACGTGGGTTCCTCCTCTGAAGACAGCTACACCAAAAAAGTGAAAGCGTAGTGTGGTATGCATCTGCTCCAGCTGTCAGAGAAGGGCACTGATTTTTCTCCTGCACACAACTAAACCAGCATTAGTGCTGCCTCGGAGGGACAGACAACATGAAGGGATATTCAGACCTGAAAATGAAACATAATCTCTACTTGGAGATGGAAATATTTGTGTAGACTGGCCAAAGTGGTGTTAAGATTGAACTGAAGTGATGTTATTTTCTGAAATACTGCCTTCAGATGTCTCAAAAATCTCAAGGCAGTGACAGAGATGAGCAACTTATTTCGCCCTCTTTCAAACAAAATCTGAAGATGAAGATTTGCATTGCATTTTGGAAACTATATGGGAAAAGGAGCGTAGGTGCAGGATTGACAGAAAAGAATGCAAGAAAAGCATCTGTGTAAAACTAAAGCAGATATTGGAGAACATAAATGACAGGTTAACAGACTAGAAAGACAGTGAAGCACAAAGGAGATACCAAAACCAGATACATGCTATATATAAAAAGTTAAGCCAGATCAGAAAATACATTTTAAAACAGAAGTAATTGGCAATGCCTAAATTCTTATCTCCACACTCTGTTTGGCTTGTGTTTGTAATTTAAGTAAGAAATTTTTATGGTGGGCAAGTAGCTACAAACATAAGCCCTGGTTTCTAAATATTTTTTGACTTGTGAGGATTATTGTTCTTTCCTTCAGTGTACATAGTCTTTCCTTTGTTCTCTCCTCCAAGTTCTTTCTTTCTTCCTTGCTTGAAAGAACCTTTCTGTGTTATTTACTTTCTGAGAGACACGTTGTTTATCTCTCTTGAGTAATTAGCAGAAGAGAAAAATACTGTCCCAAGATCCTATGACTTGACACGTGGTTACACGTATGCATAATCTATGTGTAAATTCCCAATGCCCACAGAAGGAACGTATGAACCATTAGTCCACACTACTTCATGAAGTCACTGAAATGAACTCTTTCTTTTAAAAGTTTATGATATTAAAGTTTGAAATAGATAGAGAGAAATTTCACCCAGTTCTCCTGAAAATAAATTCTCCTAGCAAAATGAGAGGTATTTAAACATGGCCTTCTCTTAAGGAAAACAAGTATTTGCAAACTTACTGCTGGATTTTTCATTGGGGAACAGTCCAGCATTTAGTCTCCCTGGGCAGCTAATCCTCACCCTTTGAAAGATGATTAAATCAATATCATTATGACCATCTTACAGGTGGCTTAGCTGAAGCAAAGGCTTCACTCCTTGGAGACCATAGATATAGTCAGTGCTATAGATATGCAGTCTTCAATCATGATAAAACACCTATTTCAATCCTGAGGAAGACTGGAGCATCTGTGGTGTAAACGCAGAAAAGCAGTGCAAGAAAGCATGTACAGAGTAGTTCATCTTTCTTAGAGATGATTAAGAATTAGACAAAGAATTTATTTTTTGAGCATGAGTCATTTTGATTAAACACTAAACTGTAAAATCAATCTTCTGATTGTTTAGTCATTATTCCAGAGGAATGGAGATTTATTTACAGCCTCTTTCATTAAGTGCCTTTACTGTCCTTTCCACAAATTACGACATTTTTCAGGCGGTTAAAATAACTTAACGCATGAATCAATATTTCTTCCCAAACACATACAAAATATATTTACTTGCATATTCTATGAACTGGACCATGAAACTGTGAATCAGGAGGTCCCATTTCTTATTCGTAATATTGTCTTAGACTATAGAGTCTTGGGCAAATCATGTTGTTAAAGATTGTTGTATCTGTCTAGCTTTTCTGAGGAGATAGCTCTGTGGAAGGAATGGGCTTTTGTTAGAGTACATTTGAAAGAGTAAATTGGGCTTTTGTTTACGTAAGTGCTCGTTATGCTGATGAGGGGATTGTTATTCAATCCTAATAACATAAACTTCAGAATTGTTATGAAGATTCCTTAATCATTATGTGTCTACAATAATGGTGATACCCATGTCATTTTCTTCTGAAAGGCTTAAAGGAAGTCATGTTTCAGGAACTATTGTTGTTAAGCTTTGAAAAAGAGGACTATAGTCCCTACCCATGATCAGGCTGTGGAAAATGTGTCACTACTGGCCGCAATTCTCCATTAGGGTTTTTATCTCAGGTTCTACATACAGTGAAGATCTAAACCAGGACATGTAATCCCACTGCGTCATGTTTGCTGAGCAGACCAAAATAGAGTTCTTTCTTCTGCCAAACTGGGGATCTTTGCTTCTGCAGCTCATGTGAGAGAAATATGCATTAACCCCTGCAGCACATTCATTATCTCTTGGTTCATTCGTGTGCAACTGAGTGCAAAACTGAGACGTATGTCCCAGAATAAGAACATGTATTTATGGATAATGTGGGAAACTGGGTGTTGACTGCCCACTCTGTTGATTGTACATATGCAAATCTGAGTTGGAGAATAATGTTTGGTCTGTGGAATTTTGCTCAAATTTAACACCCAAATACAGCATCAGGGAAGCACACTGAGAGGAAATTGTTTATTAGACATATGCTCTGTGTGTATTTGTGCATATGTATTCTATGGTGTTATTATATACACATTTTATATATTAGCTAGATGTGGATGAAAAGACTGCTTTTTTGAAGGTTTAATTTCTCAGATGTTGAGAGAGAAAGGATGGATCAATTTACAAAAAGAACATACAGTAACAGCAAATCAAACTGACAGTTAAAAACCCTATAAAATTTCTAGCACATTAGGAAAGCATTATGTATCTCATTACAGATAGACTCTAGGAATACAGCAAAGAAAAGATGGCTAATTACACATGCTCAGACAGAGCACTTTGTGCAGATTGGATAGGATTGTGAAATTAATCAAGTATACATGTTGAATTAGCCTTCAAAGGTCAAAGAAAAATAAGCAGGACATGTGTGAAAGTGATCTTCCCCTAAAAGCAAGTACATTGTACAAATTAATGTTTGCATCAAGACAATTTGTTAGCAGTTGACAGGACTTTCACACATGCTCCTGTCTCCCTAGGTGTATTAAATCTCCCTTTTTCAGAAAGAAATTACGGAGTGGGGAAAGAAGCATGTGATCCCTTGCAAAGGACATTTGGAAGTCAACCAAAGAGACCTTGTTATGAGTCTTTTTGATAAAATGTTCAATCCTCTCCCCCATGCCCTGTCTATTAAGAAAATGACATGAGAGGGAACTTGGCAGAATATTGAATCTGAGTGTGTGTGAGACTGCAACACCCCCAACAGCTAAACTACTTCTGCTGCTGAGAAGCCAGCAAAAGTCTCTCCTCCATTTTTATCTATGGGGAGCTTAAAAAAGTTTTTGGAGTAATGTGCTTTATTGCTTTTGTCACTGACTCAGACAGTATCTGCTGCCTTAATTTGATTACAGAGACAAAGGGAAGGTTTTTTGTAACTTCTCAAATTATATATCTTGCACATATAATTTTACATCTTTTCTCAAAAGATCCTCTGCTAATGCAAAAGACATCTATTTTGTCACAAAGTGAGCTTTGCAAAAGTCAAGTTACTATAACAACCAAATACACCTTTTCAATCCAGAAACCATGTTCTTATGCTGGTCTTCCTCTTTCTTTTCGAGTCATAGAATCATTTGGGTTGGAAAGGACCTTTAATGCCATCGAGCTCAGCCGTTATCCTAACATTGCCAAGTCCACCATGTCTGTAAATGCTACCCCTACACATTTTTTAAATACCTCCATGAACAATAACTTCACTGTTTCCCTGGGCAGCCTGTTCCAAAAGGCTGGATAACATAGACAGATACCCTCATATATGAACACCAGGTTTACATAGACTTCAAAAGTTTCACAGTTTGTACATATATTTGAGAGGCATGCAGCGTTATGCAGACATATTTGTTTCTTCATCTCTGCAACTAATGTAGAAATGAAGCCAAGAATACCAGAAGAAATTTGCCTTAATTTTTTCCATGCCAAAATGCCCACTTTCTTTTTAATATGATCCCTCTGAAAAGCCAGTGGAGAATAATAACTAGGATCATCATTGGATGAACTGCAGTATTTACCTGCGTGGCTGGGATCCCACTGTGCCTCTCCTTTCCCTTTCTGTGCTGTGGCTTCTTGAAGCTGCTGGCAGCTGATAGAAGAAGAGCAGTCTTCAGACAACTTTATATATGTTAGAGGACTAGCTGAGGCAATTCTCAAACCAGAGGCATGGGCAAAATTGTGTAAATTATTTTCTCTGCATTTTCATTACAAATTGCTCTCTAAAGTCTTTAAAAGTAGGAAGAATTTGACCCTCTAACTCAAATAAGAAAGCACGATGTAGTACAATTTAGTGTATGACCAATCTTTTTGCTAAGCGCTGTTACCTCTTTAACTTTATAATTTGTTTTCTGAAAAAATACCAATAGTCTTAGAATTGCATTGTCAAAAATGGAAAAGTAGCACAGATGAATGCACACAAAAAGCCACAGCATGCAACTCAGCCTTGACCCTCTCCACTTCCATCTGTTCTCTCCAAGTAAATTATTACAGTGTGGGCTCTCTACTTAAAGTGCTGCTGCTTGTGAAAGAAAACAAGCTGGGGTAAGCTATTAAGAAAATAACACTATTTTGGCTTTAAGGCTAAAGTGGGGAAAAAATAACTTCATTTAGGCTACTCAGAGATTTTTAAACCTGGAGTTGATCTTCCCTGGTGTCTGTGAAATGAATAAACCCCCAACGTTTCTCCAGAAATCTGTCAGAACTTCAGATGAAAATCTTTTGATGTATGCCATAATGATTGGTTTGGAAGTTGTTGAAGGCAGCAGGAGTGAAAATACTGGGAAAAAATTCTGTCCTCCAGGGCTGGAGAGAATGTGCTGTAAACAACCATTATGGTAAAGGAACTTTTCCATGTCTTCTAAAGTGCAGGTTGAGGCTTGAAAAGTGCCTTTATACGTGCATCACAACATTTGGGGTGAGTTGTTTCATGTTGCTGTGTGTATCTTTGTCAAGTTGGAGTGTGGCCTTCCTTTTTAGGTGGGAGCAAGGGATTTGGAAGGGGAGATGACAGATGTAAGAATGAAGAGTTGAAAAAGGATAGCTAAGATGTGATCTTTTTGCTCTGGAGCACTGTGAGAGTTCTGAAAGAGAAGCCTATTGCCAATAGACAGTCAAGTGAGCACACTTAGTGCTGTGTGCTCTGCAAAACAGAAGCAGAACATCTGGCAGCATTGAAGATTTTAGGTCTGTCAGGACACTGCATTTCCTGAAAACTGTACAGAAGGGGAAGAAGTAAGGACAGGACCAACTCCTCATACTGAGTTGACAGAGGAGGTGGGATTGAAAAAAAGGGAAATGGTAGGGGGTTTTTTCATATGTATTATTGGTAAAACAATGAAAACCAAGTTTAGACTCTTCTGAGAAACAGAGAAAGAGAAGAGCTGATAGACATGTTCAACATTAGTGGTCCCAGCAAGACTGTAATGAGCTTCATAATAGAAACAAAGAAGTGGTAGAAGTCCTTGACCAAGATGCAGGATCCATGTATGCTATTCCCTACAGAATGGCAATGAGACACCTGTGGCCTGCCTTGCAAAAAACGTTGTGATTTTGGATTTTGTTGTGGGAGAAATTTCCAACATGAAGGGAAAGGGTTAATGCTTCTCTGCAAGGGATGTGGATGTCTGTGTGCTCTTCTGATCACCTTTATTCAAGAAAGATAATTCAAATTGGAACAGACACAAAGGAAGGCTACTAGACTAAGTAAGAGAATGGAGATCCTTATCTTACAAACAGAGATTAAAGGGATATGCTTTCTTTATATTAACAGTATTAAGGATGAGCAGGGACAATTGCCATCCACGCACATATCAGGACAGTAAACACTATAGAGAGATAAAAACCACATTGAGTCAGAATGATGATGGTAAAGTAATAAAAGGTCTATTCTATCTGTTAATAAGAAAAAGTTAAAAATTAGAATAAGGTTTTCAAGTGTCCAGGCAATGCGGAAAACCCCTTCCTGGAGGTTTTAAAAAGGGAATTTTATGTGTTTATGAAAGGACTTATTTGATGCCTTGTTTAACATTTAGACTGCTGTCCCTGATGGACCAAACTTGCCTGCCTCATCTCATATTCCTGGAGCGAATAGACGAGTATGTTACCAAACTGAGATCTCTGCCCTTCTTATGTAACTCTGGAAACATAATAGACTGACTAATTAGAGCCAAGGAAAATCATTTGTATAAACCACTGACATCAGTTTACAAGACAGATTACAGAAAATCTTGTTTAGCCTTAGAGAAAGACAAGCAAATAACAGATCAACTGTCCAGAAAAAAAAATAAAATCAAACCAGACAAGCCAGTAGTGGAAAACAAGTACAAGGTCTAGCGACAAAAGTTTAGTGGTAGCAAGACACAGACAGAGAGTCTGAGAATGAAGAAGTCTTGCTCCTGAGTGTGAGTGCTAGGGAATGTGATGGAATGAATAAGGCTTGGCCACTCCACAAGAGTCCATAAAATAGGAAACATTTCCACTTTGTGAACTGTGGTTACAGGAAGAAAAAAGAAGGAGAGCATAAAAAGGATTGATGATAATGTGAGTGTGGCCCTGAAGCTGTGCTCAAGTTGAAATTTCCCTTGTATAGGAGATGTTAATGACAATTTGTGCTCAGGTAAAAACTTTGAATGAGTTTTATAGCGTAGATGGAGACAAAGCTCCGGATTGGGCTATTTTCTTCATATGGGCTGAGCTGTTGCGTGGACTTTTCTTGACTGAAGTTGACTTCCAAAGTAGATAATCTACCTTTGCAGTAGCAGCAGGTGGCTAATGTTGAGTTGGTAAACTGCCCACAGAAGTCCCCCTAGAAGTTACTACGTTGCTTTTGTCAAGATAAGACTACCTTGGTGAGTAGTCATGGAATAACACTAACATTCCATCTGAGCTACAAGTGTTCTGGCTCTCTGGCCTACACTCCTTAGGTATCAGAGAGACATCCATGCAAGATATCTTCAAGATGTCTAGAAAACTTGCATCTCTGGCAGGCCTAAAGTGTCTTAGTGGAACTGCTGCACAAAGGAGGAGCCAACAGACATTACAGAGAGCATTAAATCAGTGACCAGATGGACTTCATCTTCCTGGTGGCCCAGCCTCAGTATAATCCTGGAAGTGCTGATAAGCAGCAGGCCTAGATCAGAGAAAGATGAGTAGATCCTACTGCTGTGGAAGGAAACCATTTAGAAACTAGTAGCATATGCTAGATGCTGGCAAGAAAAGTAGCAGTGTATCTTGCCAAAATAACCCAGTACATTAAAAGATCCCCAGATGAATGTGATCAGACATCTACTGTGTGTGTTGCCAAGCCCACAGTATGTTGAAATGAAGATAAAATGATACCTGGAAAAGACATTAATAATGGAAGGTACCAGCAGCTGGAAATAACTATCTGAGTACTGGAGGTAGCTATCTGGAGAAAGAAAGACAGCATACTGGTTTTGGCTTCTTGCATTTTTGTCAGGAAGATGCCAGTGGTCCACAATAGTACTGAACAGGATGTGTTACAATGGGCAGTTGAAAGATTCATCTTGCAATTGTGAATAGACCTAAAAAAGTTAGTCAGTACAGGGGCATATATTGTAGGATTAGCTTTGAGTACAGAGTGGGATTTAGTTTAAAGGGGTGAATGTTAATTTCAATGGGGTTAGGTGTTAACTTCACTAGGTGGATTAGAGTTTAGTACTCTACAAACTTCTAAAAATTTGGTGTGATTCAAATTATTAATTCCTTTCTTTCTTTGCCCAGGAGTTTTGTTTGATGACTGCATTGGGAAAAAAATTCCACTTCATGCCCAAGTTTGAACTTGAAGAATACTTTGGTAGGGACTGAGATCAGGCAGCTGAAAAAGTTAGATGCAGCAGAAATGGGAGAAGCTTGAAAGCCTTTATCTGGGAGATTTCTGAACTCTCATTTTGCACAGAGTGAGATAGGGTTTAAATAACTCAGATGAAACTTGGTTAGATATTGTATACATTACAGCTAGTCTGAGATGAATTCTTTATTGTTTCACTTGAAGTTATATTTTAGTGTACTGGAGGATCAGATTTGTAAAAAATTCTTTCCTACTTATAGGAATGAAATGGAAAGACAGGGGGTTTCAGAATTGATTGACATCCTCACGGTACAATTCTGCAAATCTGGCTGAATATTTTGATCTTTGCGTGACAGTAGATCTCTTTTGAAAATCTGTCTTGACATATATGTTTCAAAGGCACAGAGGCTATAGCTCTTGCAAGCAAACTTATCCAATGCCTAATCTCTTGCTACTGAAGTCTTATAGACTCAGGAGTTTGTAAACTCTAGAGTCTCACAGACTCCACAACAAGGTAGCTGTATGCAACCTCCCTGGAGGGTATGATGTGTGCCACAAAGTGAGCTTGGGGACTCTTAGAGAGCACTTGTGTGGGCAAAAGGCAATCACTGCCCAGTGCCTGTGGACTTTCACAGGCTCTCTTTAATGCAGTGTCAGGGATGTAGCCCCAGAGGATAAACTCTGAGTGGCTGATGGAGTTTTGGATCACTTCTTGCACTTTAATATTCAAAATTGTGGTCTAATCCAAAACAAAATAAAAATTTCAGGATTACAGCCCTGTATACAGCTGCAGAAGAAAACCCAGAGAGTTTTGATAAATAGATTAGATGGTTAATTGTTCAATTTAGTGCTTGGTTGGTAACAAAATCAGACACATATGGTAATAAGGCTGATTTTTTACTATTATAAGACACTTTGGGACATTTTGAATATGCAGGGTGCAATGGTATATTAAACCAAATTGTAGTTCTGTATTTGACAATTTGGCTTTGTTAGCATAATACAATTTGTTTTTATTGTAGCAGTGAAGAGGGAAACATTTTGATAATAATTTGCTTTTATTATCCATTTGTATTGCTTCTTCCTACTCAATATTTTATTTTTATTTTTTAAGGAAAACAGAAATCTTTACAACCATCGATTGTAGAAAAAAAGGCTGATTGAAGGAAAAAAAAAAAAAAAACAAGAAAAGACATCCCAGTCTGATTAGTTCTGTTTTCAATAATATTTAGTAAGGACATTGTTGGCATAAGAACACAACTATAATATCCATCAACTCTTCACATATTCCAAAAATGTTTACAGGAAAGCCTAAATATTATATTTTAAAATCAGCATGATAGTAAAAAGTTATTGTTCTTGTGGTTCTCCCAGGATCTGAGAAGGAGATGGTTTGGAAAAAATTGTAATATCTTTCATTAGGTCAACTGGTATAATTGAAAAAAAAATGAGAAGAAGCATGTATGAGATCTATTTTTTTTCATCTGTATCAGTCTTGTCTAATAAAAAGTATTGTTTCTTTCTTCAAATCTTGCCTCTTTAAAATATCTCAATGCAAAATCTTGCTAAGATACCGTTTGCATCTCATGTCCCTCAGTCTTTTCCATTATGTTCATCTAACCCTAGACCTGGTAATTTTCTTTCAGAGCCTAGTCCTTCCTTATGCAGCTGGTTTTTGGCCATCTGCTTGGGTGGCCATGGATAGCTTTGCTACTCCCTTTCTGCTGCTGATGCTCTGTCTTGCTTTTCTCACAATCAGCTTTCTTTTATTTTTCCCCAGTGTCAGCCTCAGTAAAAAAAACCCATCCCTTTTCTGTTGGTGGTCTGCTGACCTACTACTTTCTCTGTATTTTGTGTCTAATCTCAAGGTGGGAGACATGCCAGGAACAGCATGAGATGTCCTTTTGGTCATTGCACTCCTACTGAGGGCTCACTGTGCCCTGTAGGGGCAATTGTAAGGAGGTTGGGTCCTGCTAAATCTGTGGCTCTGAGGCACCTGTGCAGCTGTCTGGTCCATACTGAGTGTGTCTGTTGGTGGGTCCTACCTCCCCACAAGGAAGGAGACATTGCAAGCAGGACTTAAAATCTGTGGCTGTACATCCTTTGCTTCCTTCAAAAGGAGAGAATACCTGCATTTTGGTATCCAGCTTTAACCAGCATTTTGGATTCCCATCATACGGCTTTGAGTTGCTCTTTCTGCAATATAGGCATAGTCTGTTCCAGCTCTTAGCTGTGGTCAGTCATTAAATAAGATGGCGTTATTCAGCTAATTTAAAAATGTCTAGCAGGAGAATGGAGTGCAGACTTCTGCAGGATGTACAATTAACCTTAAGTCAGTGAGGAAGGGAAACATCAAATTAACAAACCAGCTGCCATTATTCCATTACCATGCCTGGCTTTCCTCTCTGTGTTAAGCAGATTGCTACATGCTTTGAGAAGTTTGGCTGATTTGCTGTATCAGCACAAAGCAGAATCTCACCAAGGAGATCACATAGTGTTTCCAAAAGCATCTGAAGGAATTTATAGGTTGTGAATTACAAAAGCAGCTCTAATTAGTCCCAAGAGGCAGTTGCATAAGAAAAACTGAGAAGACTGCCTCGTCATATTTGCTCTCTTCTTGTGATTTTCATAGGAGATTCTGATAATGAATGTTTACTAACAACTGGAGCTCAGAGACCCTATGGCTAATAACACTCCTGAGTAAACAGCATCCTGTATTTGCAGTCCCACAAAGACAGGTCAGATACCAATGTTTCTGCTATGTGTCAATATTGCCACAGGAGCACAGAGGTTTCAGCTGGAAGATTGTGTAGCCACCTGGGAAATGCCTGAAGCAAAATCAATGTCCTGGCAGTCTAGCAGTAGCCAAGCCATTTGGCAACATGTTGTTCTTTGGTATGTTTTTATTTTCTTTTTTTTTTTTTTTGAGGTGTAGGTTTTGTTTTAAGGTCTGGAGGTATGAATGCTTCTTGGTGCTTTTCTAATGGGGCATATTCTTAAATTATGGAAATCAAATAAGTTTTGCTATGGTATCAGTGATTTCAGAGTCAGGAGCATTGATATGGGTGAAGGCAAACCATCACTCTTGAATACATTTTAGGTCTTATCATTCCCTGGCCCATTCTCAGATTTTGAAATAATGCAAACCAGCTGCCTGCAAAAATCTAGGGAGCCTGAATTTTGAAATTTCCCTTGTGTGGGACCAATTGTATAGCTATTTTAGGGTCAGGCCCATTAAGAAATGGCAGTCTGTGAACTCCCTAATCTGCAATAAAGTTATGAGTTTCAGTCTAGTAACAATTTTATTGCTATCTGCTTCAAAAGCAAACGTGAAATCATGCAGTGGTTATCTTAGGCTTTGCAGACCTGTATGCTTTGATTTACCAGTCATTAGGAACACTTTTATTTGCTAGTTACCTGAAATCCCTCACATCAATACACGTAACTCAGTGGCATCATGAATCTGTAGGTTTGACATTCTATGAGATATAAGAAGTTATCTTCTTAATCCCATAATTTACAGTTGTCAACACAATTTTGATATTTTTCATTCCTTATATTGGGGCAGAAGTTTCTCAGAATAGTTTTTCTGAAGTGATTATTTTCAAATGTGAATACCTAGAGTTGGGCATTGTTTATAAGTACTCAATTTTTCACTAGTAATGAAGAAAACAAAGTGACTAGGGAAATCAATGGAGATTGCTGGAAGTTCTGTATTTTTTTAAATTGGGTTGTTTATTTGGTTACTTATATATGGATTTATGTGCTTGTCATTAAGCACCCAAGTACAAAACTCTTGGCCTCGGGTAGTTTGTGATTTCTCTTCTATTTATCTTGATTAGAGGATGATTGCAAATCCCTTACAGGAAAGTGAAGAAAATGTTAATTCTCTTCACTGGTGAAAAAGAAATATTTGAATTAACAGCTTGACGATTAAAGAATTTTATTAGTTTTAAAAGTGAAACTGTACCTCAGAGGTTCAGAGGAGAAAAGAAGGGAAAGAGAAAGAAAAGGTATACATGGTAGGAAGAAGGTGTGAAAGACAAAACAAAAAATGATATATCATGAATAGATCATAAAATGAGATTAATGAGAGTATTTCTCATTTAAGTTTTGTGTTTGGTCATGAATTAAATGCTTTAGAATAAAAAGAATCTGCCTTTTTTTGATTGTTTGCTAGTATTCTTAGTATTTAGAAAACCAATTATCTAGCCAATGGCAGGATTCCTGATCAGCATTCATGTGTAGTATTTAACAAGGCAAATGGGTTTTCTGAAAAGACACTTGCAGAACTATAATACTTCATGTTTCTAGGTCATGGTTGTTGTTAGGCATAAAGTGGTATCTGATTGACTGAAACACAGAACAGGGACACCTGTAAGATCACATTTCTGAGGTGTGCTGAATGCTGGTTGCAGCTCATTGACTCCCTCAATCAGCACCTCATACAAGTGCACCCCAAAAGATCAAAAAGCAGCAGGTTCAGTTTCTGTTCACTGAAAACTTGCACTCTACTGCACCAATAGATTTATTTGATAGGATGATTGTCTATGCTGTGCATTTCATAAAATACAAATAACAGAGTATTTTCACAGCATCTTTGCTCTTACTCTAATAGAGGATAAGTGGTGCTTTCGCAATTGTATTTGTTCGTTAAGTGCTCAGGAAAGGTGATCTATATTGCCACTGCATGTAGTTGTAACAATAATGTAGTCCTCAGACAATAATTCTGCAGTCTTATATGCTAAAAAGCATATTTTCTAGGCCATTAAATAAAATACGTAAGATGTAGAATGGATTTGAATATCTAACTAAAAGCCATTCAACCCCGCATTCCATTGGCAGTGAAATGGCATCCTGCCATTTCCCTGCATCAGATTAAAACACAAGTCTGACTACTCAGGGTTTGCATGTGCTGAGAGGATTGCACGTACTGCAGCAGGACCTGTTTGATCACTGAAGCAAGAGAGAAAGGAGCATGGTATAGTCTTGATCAGGGCAGCCATATGTGCAGGTCATAGTCAGGGAACAGTGTATCAGGTGTTATGGAGAGGAATTTGGGCTGTTATCAGCTGCTTCTCTGCTACACTGATCAGTTCCTCCTCAGTAACACTGCATCAGAGAAGTTGATGTGATTCTCAGGGGTGCCCCGTCATATTCCACTGCCTGGGTTGCGTTGCTTGGTTAGGTTGTCCCTAATCTCAAAAATGTCTCTTTTGTGAATTTTCTAGTAGCTTTCTTAAAATTGGCATCTGACCTTTGTATTTCCATTGCTCATGTGTGGGCTGCTGGTGACCCTGTGATAGACACTGTGATGTTGGCTTAATTGCTTCTGCCAACAGACTGCCCAATTGGCACTTCTCAAGTGACGACCTTGAAGAAGATATAAAAAAAAATCAATGCTGGTAGCAAAAGAAAAAGAAATTAAAAAAAATATTTTGAGAGATATGATACTTTGAAGTGCCTCGAGTGCTCCACAGAAAGACTTCAAGGACCCTCTGGTTTTTCCTGCCTGTTAGCAAATAAGTTTAATGGCTCAGAGTCAGTCAAATGATTAACTGAGACAATGGTTATCTCCAAACAACTTATTTACTGTATCTTTTATCTTTGAGGCAATGATATTTTTAAGAGGATCTCTGGATGGCTGCCACTTACCTAGACAGATGAACCCATTTACAGGAAAAGGAGAGGCAGAGACACACAGATTGACATTTCTACCATGTGGTTTGAAGCTACAGTGTAAAGCCCAGGGTCTCTACTGTCATTGGGATGCTCATCTGCTAAGGTGAGTAAAACAGTAAATGGATCTAGAAAAAAATTACTACAAAGGACAGATAAGGACTATGTGCCTGTGAATCCATTTCTATTCAGAGATGAAAAGTGGATGAATGCCAGACGACTGCTGACATGCCATGTCATGAGAGTCACCTTTGAAAACGAGATTAATTTGCAGCAGACCTACTTTGAAGGGATCTCGATGGCTGGGTATGAATCCAGGAGCATGTGGGTGGCAGGCTGTAGGCATCTGTTGGCAGCTCTTGGCTCCATATGGGTTCTGTGGGTCACAGCTGAGGCCCTTCTCAGGTAAAGATGGGGAAGGACATTCAGAGAGAATGATGGGGTGAGGCGGGGAACCTAGGGAAAGGTTAGAAAAAGGATGGAGGGAGAACTATAGTAGAAGGGTCAAGAAAGAATGTGGAAGCAGTGCTAGCTTAACTTGCAGGCAGTCTGCAGCCTTGACAATGAGAGCTAACCAAGAGATTTATAATAATTTAATTGAGGGAATGGCAGTGGTCAGGGAGGGCTGGCATGTACCAATTGGATTGAACAGAGCAAAGGAGGGAGTGTTTGTGTTAAAGAACAGTAATCAGATGCTCTAAATTGGAAGGAGATGCACAAGAAGAGAAATGTTTGCAATGACTTCTCTGAATCGTTAGCAATGTTTCTCCAGGTCATTTTAGCACTGTTCAGAACTCTGAGTCCTTTACTTGTTTCTCTATTCAGTCTTTTCATTTATTAGAAATTTTTGGCCTGATCATGCAGGTTTTATTCACATAGATGTCCCTTTCAGTTTCAAATTAGGGAGGGTTTTGCCTAAGCAATGGCTAAAGCATTTGGTTCTTCAAGCTATAATTTCAGTATTGTGAAGCCATTATTCATCAGTAGTTAATTTGTGTATGTACCTGACGTGCCCTACTTGAATTAAAAGAAGAACAGTCTGCAAGAAACTAAGCCAAAGCCTATGGAGCAGGAGAGAAAGGTCTCCTTACAGGGCTTTCAGCACTGTGAATGTGCGGTGCTTTCTAAGAAATAATTTCTACTGGTAAACAAAATATAATTAATTTTAAATTGATTTCTAATGTTTATAGAAGTTGCAATGTTAATCAAGAGAATTGTGTTTAATTGAGTGAAAATGTGTTTGTTTTGGGTTTTTTTAGTAGTTTCACAGTTGATAGAAAATTAAAAAAGAAGTACTTCAAATTCTGAACTGGTACATTTAAACTTTTTCCGTAATAAAAGATATAAATGCTGAAGACATCTGAAGTGACTTTTGGTGGGTTTCTAAAAAAATCAGAGCATTTTTTGAACTCTTTATCATTATGATGCAAAGGAAGTTTTGCTTTGCTTTTCTCTTGGATGTCTACATTTCTGCTGCCCTTAGCATGTGAAGTTCTCCTCATGACTGTGTCCTTTGCTGAACTTTTCAACTGTGCCACTGGCATCAAAATACATTTTAGATTTTCCTCTGACTCTCTGCCAGCAAATATCCTTCTATGCTCACCTGTTACCAAGGGGGTGAATATCTCTCCACAGGTTGTATAGTTCATTGCAGAATCTCTCTAATTTAGAGCACATTGTGATTTTAAACTTTTTTTTTTTTTTGACTTTGGCTTTTAGTTTTCTTCTTCACATTTTCCCAACCTTTTTCATACCCATGTTCGTTTACCTTAAATCTGAGTTGTGTCCTGTACCGTATCTGTACTTGTTTTAGAAATTAAAAAAAGTCAAGTGATGTTACATGTGCTGTGTGATTGGCAAGAACATTCTTGCAACCTATATTTTTGGAAAAATGACTGAAGACTTTTTTTTTACCTTAGATTCTTGTTCTTCAGGAGAAATGAATCTGCTTTCTGTCTCAGAAGCTCATTGGTAGGAGCAGAGACTTTATGTTTACTCATTTATTTTCATTGTTTGTTGCCATCTGGAGGCGACTTATTTTGTGGGAAGAGAAAAACGATTCAAACTTTGCAATGACAGAGGGACTCAGGAACTTTGATTACTATCCAAAATATTTTGAGAGTTAATAAAAGCAGACAACGTGCCATTTCTTGATGATATTTCTCCCCTTCATATATTGTTTCAGAGCTAAGCCGGTGCCCTGAGAAAGGGTGCTTGCGTGTGCAAAAAGGAATTCTTCATTGTCACAAGCCTTAGCATATTGCTCTGCTACACGTGCCCGTGGAACACATTTCATGCCTCATCTGTTACCTAAATGAGATGTGAAAGCAGTTCACACCTCGTTCACATTTGCGCAGTTTTATGGAACAGCATAGATGCAGTTCCACTGAAAGTAACGAAATGAGGTCACCAACCCCCTTCTCTCTCCCTGTGTTGCATCCACATGGCCTGATCCTCTCAGTTCACTAAACTGGAAATGAATCTATTTCTCCGAAGAAAGTTACTACAAAAAGCCAACATCCTCCTGTGTGTGGCAGTCACTGGCATTTTACAGAGATGTAAGCTGTCCACGAAAATAAAAATGTAAGCTCTGCTTTTACATGAGAAATCTGTACCTAGAGTGATTTCTCCTGCACTGAGCAGAATATAATCAAGGTGAATAAACAGGAAAATTGACTAAACTGATATGGAAATAACACCACAAAAAAAGCAATAAGAAATAATAAGAAATCTCTGCACCCGCACTTCCCCCTCCTTGGCTGCATTTGCAGCAGAAGACTGCCAAAATTGTGTCAGAGGGGTTGAGGGCAGCTGAAAGTCAGGGTAGTTCTGCAGCTCTGGAAATACTGTTTACTAATTCAGATCAATTTCTGGAGAACTGCAGGGATTTTAACTCCAATGCCTGAGGCCTTGCTGCCTTATATTTTACATGAGAAAAGTACAAAATGCTACATTTTTTTTTAATTTTTAATTTTTGAACCTTTTTATAAATAACTGTGTAACAGAGGATAGTGAAGATCCAAGAATGTAGTCATACAAATTTAAACACTTCTATTTTTTCTACTTTTTCCTGTGAACATAGTGGAAATATAAAGCTTACAAGACACCATCTCCATTTGTCATCTTACTGTTTCAGAAGACAAAAACTGAAAATACTAACTTTCTTTGCAAGGGTACCCTTGTTTTTCTTCTCATGCTCTGTGTTTTTTATGTGATCAGGATTCATTGGCTGGACTTCACCTCACGTAACTCTGAGAGTATGAAATAGCCATTTACATCTGAGCAGTCTGCCTTGACTGCTGCTGTGAATGGAAAGAGACCACATTTCACTAACATGCCTATTCTCTAGGAGAAGATGGAGCATGGTATAAAGCACCATAAAAGGCAAGAGCCTTTTACTTTCTGTGTCTCCAAAGGAAATCTAAGGTGCATATGTGTGTACTGACGTTAGGTGAGATGAATCCCTCTCCTTTATCTTCTAATGTAAGGCAGACATTAGGATAAAGGAGAAAATGCTCACATTTTCCTGAGACGAGACCTTGCATATCTTTTCAGAGTCCTGCACCACAGATGCTAATGGTTCTCAATTCATTTGACATCTACAGGAAAGGCAGAGCAAGGATGCCAGTGCATAAACAAAGAAGCAAACAAACCAAAGCAGTTTTGGCTCCCACCGTGTGACAGCAGAAATACTATTGGCCAGGTGGAAAAAGACAAAATGTATTGAGGAAGAAGTGCTATTTCCAAGCTTCATAAGAGGAATCATAAACATTAAGAATGAATGAACTGGAGAGTATAAAATACTGGTTGTGTTTGCAAAAATAATGAGAGGAAATGTAGTGGACCTTGTGGAGATTTGAAAAAATAATGTGCTGAAATGCTTGTCTTAAAAAAGGCTCTGGGGTTAAATCACTGTATGAACATGAAAACATAATGACTAGGTTTCTTTTAATGGCTCGCTCTTTGGCTCAGTTGTATATGGTGCTATGGCCTCTCAGGCACCACTGGAGGAGGCGCTTGGAGTGATTCATGGGATCCTTCTCTTTGTGCTCAGGTGTAATGAAACAGGAAAAATTGGTTTGATCCGTCATTCAAGGATGTACCCAGAAATACTGTTCCTGCTTTTCACTCTCTCAGTACAATGACACTTGTAAGTTTTTCTGTTATTATGTGCCTGTTTTTTTCTGCAGCTACAGGCAGGGCCAGTTTGTGAGGTGTCTGGCCTGTGCTACAAGGCACTTGCATACAGGGATAACACAGTTCAAAGCAGACTTGAAGTACCTTTCTGTTGTGTTGGCAAGTGTTTGCGCTGCTTCACTGGGAAGCAGCACCATCCTGACTACATTCCTGACCAAATATCTTCATCTTCCTTTGCAGCTTGCCATACCGTTGTGAGGTTCAGAAAAATCCCAGCCCAGCGCTTCTTGAAGCCACTGTCATGCTTAAAGTCAGGTGTAAATTTTGTTTCCTGTTTTCGGTGTATTTTTCTTTGTTTTCACTTTGTTGTGGCTGCAACATGTTGGAGGATTTAAGCCATGATTCTACCCTTGCTTTTTTTCTGCAAGGAAGCCTCCCTGGGAAACACCCTGGGAACAGGATATTCCTTCAATACATAGCTGGGAACACTAAAAAGATGAAGCAGTGTATTCACTGATTAGGAAAATGTCACCAAGTTTGAATTCCTGTGTGTGGATGGACTGGAAATGTTTGCAGTTAATCCTGGCAGACCCGAAGAAGTAGGTCTGGTTTTGCAGTGAGAAATTTGACCAACTTTAAAAGTACTAAGGAGATTCTGTCAGCTGAAAAAAGCAGAAAAAAAATACATCTCCTCTATTTAATTCAGAGAGACCAGTTTCTTTAATTTTTGGGGTTTTGATATGTGTATGTGAATTGGTAGCCTGATATCTCTATAGGCATTATGATTTTCTGTGTGGATGACCACACACTGTGTTGATGGGCAGTGCACTAAGTCCTCTGCAGACTTTTGTAACCTGACTGCACGTGCAAAGCAGTGCCTGACAATAAACCAAGAGAGCTAGTGATCCTGTCGGTGCCAAACATGGCATAGGAACATCTTTGTGAATGAAGGGCAGAATATCTGGAAAAAAGTAGAACTCCTTTTACAGGCCACTTCATTTCTTTTGAGGTTTTACATCTTTCCAATATGCATAGGAGTTTAAGTCTCACCCGAGTCAGTGGTGAGTCAAACCACTCATGGGTTTGCTTTTGCTTTCCAAAATATTTTGTTTTCCTTCCACTGTGTCAGTTTATTCACAAACTCCTGGCAATCTTGTATTTGAAGTTGTTTCAGGTCAATGTAAATGGGGCAAGCAGTTAGATGACATTTTCCCTGGCTTGGCACCAAAGTCCTACCAGTGATCTAAATTGTAAGGCTCAATGTTATGAAAGAACTTAACTGAACATATTCTTCAGGTTAGTCTAAAGGTCAAAAGTAAGTTTCCTTGAAGGGTTTATGTTGATCTGTGGTAAAAAGTTTCTTGGCTTTAACTCTACAGTTTCCAGTGCTGATCTGAAATCTTTCAGACTGCTGCACCAGTTGCTTGTACTGAAAGGTGGTTTGCACAGGAACTGTCCATACTCTGAGATTCTGAGCAATAAAAATAGTCAGACTTGAAATCTAGTCATATTTGCTGAAAAAAAACACAAGAACACCTCTTAGAGCAGTCTTGGACCCCCACAACTCTACCACAGGCTAAACTGATACCATCACAAATGCTGCAATTCTGTGGAGCAGAAGAGAGGGGAGAAAAGAGTGTTTTAAGAGGGGAAACCCTGTGTTGCTTAGCAAAGGCCAAATAATTCTGATTTTGCCTAGCAAAGCACCACTTCTCTGGAATAATGAATTTTTTTGTACAAACTTCTTCATTGGAAAGATGCATTATTTCTTGAATGTCTAAAACTGCAGTAAGACTCTCTTATGTGACATACAGATGTCTGTGAGGAACTTTACATCTGATGTGAAACAGAAGACTCCTGACCTCTGACTCACATGGCTAGTATTCAGTTTCTCCTGCTTTGATTAGCCTTTTCAAAGAAACTGCTGGGAAAGTTGTCCTGTTCTTCTGCAAAATATTAAAGGCACATGGCAGGGATGCTAGAAAATGATACTTGGGTTCCCTTTATACTTTACCCTTAACACACAGGCAGAAGTTGTGCTGCCTAGGAGGGACAGAGGAGTAGGGAGAGAGCTTATAAATGCATGGATGTTTAATTTGATTATTTTTCAACCTATCTGGAACTTCATGATCTCACTCCAAGGGTTATGGAGTGAAAAGCTAGTGAGAGTCAGGGGCCTGAAGAAATATTTTGGTTTTTTCCATCTGTCCATTTCTAAGCAACTGTGTCTTGTGTAGGCAGATCCCCAACTAAATTGTGAAATGTTGCATCCATTATCACAGCATTTACTGTTTAGATGAACATCTTAAGCTGCCAGAATATTCAATAGTGGAGCCCTTAGTGAAAATAGTGTGCTCCATCAAGAACTTGGCTGTTCTTGCATGTCAAGTGTTTTTCAGAAAGATAGTGCTTTATTTTTGGCTTTGTTTAGAAGAACATGGAAGTGTCAACAATTTATTCACAGTGTGAGACAAAGAGATATTAATAGAATTTTAATGAAGGCCTTTCAACAGGATTTGAAGATTTTTTTTTTAAATTGACTGTTGTGTGTGTTCTGGTTAATAGTGGGAGAGTGAAAAATACAGGCATCATAGGACAAGCATGGAAATAACTTGCCAAAGACAACAAGAAAGAAGAAACTAAGGAGGCAATTTCAGCTGGACAGTACCAGAGGCTCTGCCATCACCAAAGCCAAGACAATTATTTTCAGGTTTCCTTACCAATTATCATGTAATGGAGTGAACAGACTTGGGTGCACTTGAAATGCATCTTCAATAATGCTTCAAGGTGGAAAAGGCTGTCTTGTTTTGGGTTCATCTTATGTCTCTCTTTAAAAAATTGCTTCTCAGTTCTGCCTTTATATATATATATATTAAAACAGCTGCTACCTGCTGGTGCTTCCTTATAAGCCTATGTTTTTAAGTACACAGAGGCACAGTTTCAGGCCTCCGGCTTCCCATCCTTACACCTCAGTGACCTTAATAATGCCTCTGCCTACTGAAGTGATAAAGAGAGGATGTACTTTTGGTGGGCCCTGCTCTCTGAAGTGAAATATTGAAGCTTTCATTTTGTTAGTGAAAAAATCCTTGCTATGAACTCTGTCACCTCTGACCCTGTATTTTGTTACTGTACTGTAATCTTTCAGCTAACACGCTAATGTCAACTTTTTGTGGGGAGGGCCTGATGTATCTATGGAAGGCAGCTTCCCAAACACTGAATGTCCTTCCCTGACAAAAGACCCCTTCATCAGTGGACAAGAACATAAAGGTTGACTATCACCAAGCATTTGAATGCAGTAAGGATGCACATGACTTCTACTGTGTTAGTCTGTGTATCAGCTTTATAATTATCAATTTTGATTTCAACACAGCACACTGCTGAAGTGCACAGCTTCAGATGCAGTTCATTCCCAAATGCATGCTGACAACTCCATAGTTTCTAAATCTTTCTGCCTTTATATTGTCGGAACATAACCTGCTCTAATGTAGACTATGGCTCAGTCATATTTCCTTTGCTCTCTGCAGTTAATTTAGCTAGTTTGGTGGCTTTCACTCAGTCTTTTGCTTGAAAGGTGAACACATTAAAAGGCATAAGATACTGGGGGCGATGAGGGTGGGTGCTTTTTCAGGGTCCCAGAAAAACAAATCAGATTGGCAGCAAGGAATTGGTGGGATATCTAGGACTAGAATATGTCAGAACTAACTAACTGAAGTCTTAGTGTGTATCCAAACAAAGAGCTGTAACTACAGACATTTTTTTCCTCAGTCCCTGGACAGATTTCTCACATGTGGCACTGCCACCTACACTTGCCCTTTTAGATTTGGGCTTTCAGTATGGAGGCTACAGGGAATCAAAGCCTAAAAACCTTGCTCTTATATAAGGTTTTTAAAGGAGCTTAGTTTCAGCTAAGTAGTAATCATACTGAAAATAGTTTACTAACCTCTTCAGGAAGCCAACTAAACTCCTAGATTTAATTCAGAGAAGGGCTTTGCTGAAGTCAATAGAAAAAAATTAGGATCCCTCCCTCCAGTGTTCAAGGGCCTTAGGGTATGAAACCATTCTTGCAAAATACCGTGATGATATCCTAAAGGGAAAAACCAACACAGCAGCTCCAGTTTGGTTTACTCTAACAGCTTGTGCTCTTAGGAGAAGCTTCCATTTCAGTTTTTCAAACTTTTATCTTGGAGGGCAGGGCAGGTTCACTGTTCACATCTAGCAGGAGCTGCTGCCAAAAGTACAGTCCAGTTTGATTCCTGACACTGCACACAAGCAAAAAAAAAAAAGAGGAAGAAAAGGATTCACTGGTCATGAAGGAGCCTGTGTTTGCAGAAACCATTCTTCTCTCTCCCTCTCCTATTTTTATTGCTTTCACTCAATACAATGGCATCTTGTTTTGCCAAGATTTCAGCCTGTGAAATAGCTGACTACTTTTACAGTTTTTTATGTACGTTCACCTGCATCAGTACAAGAGAAGCTACAATATATTTCAGCTGTATCTTGAGGGAAATGCATTATAGTCACAAGAGACACCAGACAGACCCCTTTTCCCCATTAGACTCTTAGAATCACTCCTGCACCTGCTCATGCTATCAAACACCCGTGGTCCCACTGGCAGTGTGTGAGATGCAGCTCCTTTTCCTCAGCCTTCAGTGCCCCCATCTCCTACCCCCTAGTTCCATTTATTATGCAAGCCTCATGGGTAATTGCCCAGTCTTTCAAGCCTCCTGTGTGCATGACCTTACTCTTAAGATTTAATTCTGAAGGCACTTAAAAAAATAATCTATTTTCTATTCCTGCTTTCCTCCTTTTTTATTTATTTTTCTATGTGTGTGTCTCATGTGCTGAATATTAAGCAGCAAAACAAAGATGTATATCATCTGGTGCACAGGTGCACCTACCAGGCAGTGAGCGAAAACAAAACAATTCATTTAAAGGGTTTTGATTCACTGTTGTCTGCTCATACTTTGTTTGATAGCCCGATATGACACCTTCAGTCTGCCCACACCTCCATGCAGCTTGGAATGGAGATGTTTTCTTGGCTCCTGCTCGTTGTAAATTTTTGCCGTGGCTCTGCTTGAAGTGGCTTGGCGTGGTTGCTTTGCTAAATATACTGAGGTGGGGGAGGATAGGGAGAGGATGAGAGAAGAGTGAGGGGTGAAAAAGGGAAAAATAAAAGAAAAAACATGAAAGGAAAAGAATATCTAAAATATTTATAAGTTTATTTCTTTCCTAGGGTTTCTAGTCTCAGTCCTATTGGTAATAGGCAAAGTTTCCAGTCATTTTCCAGGTCTGTGTTTTTGGTGTGTGCAGGACAATCCTTTGTCTAGCAGGATATGAGAGCAGAGGTCAACTTTGGGTGACTTTGGCTGGAGGTTTGAGTGGCAAGAACAGAAAAGCAACCTCTGTGTAGAGATCTTTTGTTTTATTTACCAGCTTGAGTTTTTTGTTTTTTGAGGAACAAGTGGTTAGTCAAGTTCTCCTAATATTTTGTTATGTTCTGGTCAGAGTAGGCAGCAAAAATGACTCTTACATGGCTTAGGGGTGGAGCTGTCTCTCCTGGTTTTGCTCTGGCTTGCTGCATATCTTTGTAAGGTCACTTCACTCTGTGTGCTTTTCCTTTCTTTTCTTTGTCTCCTAAGACTTTAAGCTCTTCTTGAGACAAAATGTTGTCTTTAGTGTGTTTGTTTCATATCTTCCACAGACAAATTGGTGAACTCTATAGTAGTGGTGGCATGTGGATGGAATCTGCTCACTCTTGTCTCACAGGCTAGAAAAGGAGATGAGATGTGAATTGTCCCAACACTCATGTCTGTGGCTTCACCCCATTTTACTGTAAATCAGCGGTTGGATTCAGTCAATTTGTTTTACTCTGCAGCTGGAGCTAGAGAGCACCAACCCTAACTTCTGGCCTAGGATGCTGTAAGTGCATACTGGAGAAATGGAGAGTTAGAAGTGCACTGACTTCCATGTTATTTCTGCTATAGCTCTGACACTGCAGCCTGTGCAAAGATGTGTATCTAGGGAATAAAACTCCAACATCAAGCTCTCTGTTTATGGACTCTGAGGTAACTGTTGCCCCAGAAGCAAAATCTTAGAGTTTTGACAGATCCTTCAAATGATAAGCAAGTTTTTTTTTTGGTGGAAAGCCAATTTAAATGTTAGGAATTGCCAGGAAAGGATTAGAGAACAAAGCAGAAAATAAATGTTATCTTTAATACTGTATGCATTTCTCATATCTTTGTCTCATGAAGAGTGTTGTGGAACTAGAAAGGATTCAAAGGCAATGGGGATGGGTAAAGATAAGTAATGACTAAATAAACTAGGACTCTTCAGTCTGGAAAAGAGACGGCAAAATTTTGAAAGGCACTGAGCAAAGGCTATAAGAATTGATTGCGTGTTGTTTGTGCCAGTGGGAGAGCTAAGGCACATGGAGTGAGGCTTGAGAGAGCAAGGCTCAAAACAAACAAAAGGCAGTGGGGGATTGCTCATGCAGTGGGCACATCTGTGCAGCTCTGTGCTGGAGTTCGAAGGGAAACTACACAAATTTATCCAGTTCGTCAGTTGCTGTAGCTCCAAGGTGGCAAAATTGTGCCACAACAATAAAAAAGATAGTGGCCACGGGAGAAGCCTAAGATCTGTGAATCCTGGATGGATTCTGAACTACCACTTTCCCTGAAGAATCAGGGCTACTGGAATGAGCACTAGTTGGATTAAGTGATGATACCTAGCCCTTTTACCAAAATTTTCAAACTAAAAGTCAAGGATATTAAATAGTTATAAGAACAGTCAGAATAAGATATTTCCCTAGGGCAGGAAGAGGAAGCAGTGAGGAATAAAAGACAGAGTGGCATATTAGGATAGGAAAGGAAAATCTGGGAGAGGCTTCTATGTGTACTAACAAGATGTGTTAACAGAGGTTTTGCCGTGCTGCCTGGCAGGACAGTGACTCATATGTTTCATAATCTGCTGTGCCAGCCCTGGACCCAGCCCATGGCCATCTCTGTGCCAGGAGAGATACAGAGTTTTGGAAAGGAACACAATGAATAGGCTAGTAGAGGAAAATCACAGCCCATTTGCAAGGAAGGATAAAAAACACAATAAAACTTTTGGATCTGGCTGTACTTGAGTTATCGAGAGACAAGCAGGAAGTTATTTCCTCTAAAAATAATTAGTTCTCTTCAGTGGCTATGTCCATCCGTTGCAGTGTTCAAGGCCAGTTTGGAAGGGGCTCTGAGCAACCTGGTCTAGTGAAAGATGTCCCTGCCCATGGCAGGGAAGTTGGAACTAGATGATCTTCACGGTTGCCTAAACCCCAAACCATTCTATGATTCTTTGATCGCACATTAAGTATTTGAAGATATTTTCCTAAAACAGGGGATCAAAAATGGGAGTGTGAAGCGCAGAGTAGCTACTTGTAGGTGTCTTCCGTGATGAGAGAATGACTGAGGAAAAAATCTTTACTGAAAACCATCCTGTGCATGGAAGAGCCTAATTGACAATGGTGGTGCAGTACAACCCTAACAGAAATGGCAGAAACAACAGCGCTAAGAGAGTAGGAGCTAATCAGGTGTTCTTCTGAAGGATAAAGTTCCAGAAAAACTGCACTGGGTTAATATATGCTTGAGCTGTAAAAAGCACCCAGGTAGGAAACTGGAAGTATATAGTCACTATCTGCATAGTTTAATTCATAAAGCACCCATGGTGAGCCACATGACTAGTTATCTCTGACCCTGTGTTTGTAGAGATGTGGCCACTGAAGGCTGAGATAATGGTGGACGGGTTGCCATGTTGATTTAAGCCTGCAGTTATCAGGTTATTGTGATCAAGTTTCAATGTTCCTTGGTTATTTCACAAAGTTTTCCAACAATTCCAGACAAGCAAGATCTGAATCGGCTATGCCAATGCAAAACTCATCCATCCACATAAGGGCCCACGGCAAAAGTGAACGTGATTGTACTTTAAACTGGGTCTGTTATACTGCATTAAACATTGAAGAGGGTGTTTAGATTCCAATTCAAATAAGCTTTATTTCAAGTTTCTTTAGTACCAAAACAGAGCCTAGAAAAGGAGGAGTTGCGTTTCTATCCAGGAAGTCAATAAAAAGCAGTCAGGAAAAATTCCAAAGGATGCCCTTTTGTGAGAAGGCCTTTACACCCTTTGAAGAAATCAAACAATGTGTTCTTACAGATTCAATATGTGAGAGCTTGCCCTTCTGTACTACTTTCCAAGCATCTGCACAGGAGGAATAAAAAAGACCAAGCACATAATTTTGGGTGAAAAAAAGAGCCTGTACCTTTCCATTTCTGTTCTCTGGCTTGATCCCACTCTGCATGGTGGGAAAATTGATGGCTCCAGGCACTTGACCAACTGTGTTTACCGAGCAGTGCTTAACCAGCTTGATAATGATTGCTAATTCTGAGTCAAACAGATTTATCTACATAACTCAGTCTTTTTGTGTGCAATAACCTTTCTGCATGAGTTGCTTTTCCAAGATGGTTGGTGAAATGAAGTTGGATGCCATTTCATTTGTACATCTGCTACTACTGTTTTTATTTACTTGAGTTGCTGAATTGTTGTGCAGCTTACAACTCAGACAGTGTTTTTATTGGGGGTTTGAAGAAGAAATGTCACATCTATGGATGGATAAGCAGAGTAGAAGAGGGAGCCAGTGGACATTTTTCCAAATTCACAAGGAAGACATTGAATGATTTGCACAACTTCAGAAGATCCATGTGCCAATGTACTGCCACTGCAGACCATGAATTTGCAGAATGGCCTTCTGAAACCTGCCCAGAACCATTGTTGCCTTTCAATTTTGAAAGATGTCCTCTTGGAATAGAAGCACTTAAATAAATCTCTAATGCTTGTGATGACACATGCCAAGTGCATTTCAATGGAATTTGATGTAATGAGTGATTTTCACAAGTCACCTATGGCCTTGGAGTGTAACTCTGACATCTGAAAGCATGCTTACCTGGAAAATCCTGGTACTGGAACTTGCCAGAATTTTGTATTTCTGACATTGGTATAGTCCAATTATGATGGGGTTATTTTGGACATTTGAGCAAGAGAATGGGACAGAATTCTCTTTTATGAGTCTGTTTTGCAAGTGATAAATTGAATTTCTGTACCATAAGAAAACCATGTCTATACTAGAAATTGTCCCAAATGTCCACATGCATCACAAAAATGGGAGACATTCTGTTTAAACAGAAGTGTTCTTAATAAAAAAAGATTAGTAACTGGTAAAAGACCAGATACAGACTTATTTTAAGTGTTACAAAGGGATTTATTCTTGAACTGGATTTGTCAGAAGATACTACTTTGCTGATGAGCAGTGAAGCATTGCATGACAAAATAGACATGACAAAATGAATGATTTCTTATTCCAGCAGATCTCTAGAAATACCAACCAGATCTTGAACTTTCATTGGAACTGCATGAGAACATTTGGTTAGACCTGGAAAGAGCTGAGTAGATATAACCCACTTATTTGACTGCTGGAGAGCAAGTCCATGGAGGAGATATTGGCAACTTAGTGACAGCAACAAAGATAAGGCAGCAAGTGCATGGTGATTTCAAGAAGAACACAGTGATGCTTTTGAAACTGACCCTTCCCCATTGAAATATGACCAGATGCCCATTGTGATAGCAGAAACAGCTGATGGAGATCTTAGAAAATGAGCTTATGCAGAACAGGTTCTGATTTTTTTTTTTGGTAAACGTTGTTGTTCAAAGACAGAGCAATGCGTTCAATAGGATCTGTTCTCTGAGCACTGGCGTGGTTCATTGAGTCCATTTAAAACCACACAAGGAAAGAGAGACACAGTACAGACTGCAAGTGCTGCTGAAAATGTCCTCTTGCCACGTGGTTGGGATGAGACTGTTGCAGAGAATAAATGGTAGTAACAGAGCATTTTCCCAGCTTATGGACCATGCCTCGTTGTCAGCACTGTGTGAAGATGAAGGAAATCCTGCAGAATTGATGGAACTTTTTAAGTTTATCAGGAGACATCAATAAAAACTGCTGAGAGATGCAAGGGAGATCCAAGATAGTCTTTTCAAGAGCATAGCAACAAGTCCCACACCTAGGAACACTTTTTTTTTCAGCAGGTCAATAAAGTCAAGCGTAAATAGATTCTTCAGCAAAGAATATGAGAAAAATAAGCACATTAAAAAGAAAAGTTTTCGATGCTGTACCAGAGTTCTATGTAACATGCTGACCAAAAATCACTATGTGGAAATTGAACTCAAATTATCTCAGAAGCAAGAAGAAACAACATGTGTTTAGTGACTTATATAATAACTGCAAAACAGTTATAACCCTCACATGTATGCTTGAGCTCTTCTTTCATTCATGTCTTGCTCAACATCTTAAAAAATCTGAAACCCAGCCCTAATTAGGGCACTGTTAATGTAGTATAAATGTAGGCTGTATAAAAGTAGCATGTTCTATTGGAAATGTTGTACTTGAAGCACTGCAAAGCAAGCAACACTAACATTTAGGCAAAGAGAATTCAACTGTTACTTGCCCTTTTGCAAGCTTGGCGAATACTGTGCAGACATGGATTTTGGCAAATATTTTCATATTAAAGACCATAGTCCCAAAGGGGTGAAGTAGTCCATCAAGCTTGTGCCATGAAATCCCACTTGTTCTGTCATGTTTGCTGTGCAAACTGACAAGAAGGAATTTGGGGGTGAACTCTGCTATGTGAATTCCTCCTCCTGTTCTGAATCCATGATAACTGATGCCAAGAGGAATTTGGGCAGCTAAAATGTTTGTATTACCATCACCCAAAGCAGTCTGGAAATCCACTGTGTCTATTCTCCACCAAAACAGTTACTGTGCATGTAGAAGGAATGGTCTCAAGTGCCCAGAAACGGGCAAAACACAAATCTGAACCAATAAAATATTGATTCTAAGGAGGAGAATGATGTGCACTATCATATCAACAGAGATTCTGAAAAGTAGAATTATATCATAAATTTTAGAAGCAGTAGTTTCTTCAGAGAGGTTTACAGCCAATCTAGCATGCTGTCATTGACAAAAAGCATGTACTTACATTTCAAATATTTGAAAAATTATTTTTGCTTCTAGTTCCTTAATTACTGTAGGAATCTAGGTTTGATAATACATGTGAAAAGTGTCATAATGCCAAATAGATTTGTCAGCATTTAGGAAGGTACGCTGCTCAGAATATAATCACATGTACTACGCTACCAGTGATCAAGGATTATTATAATTATTCTGAGCCTATAGACAGAGACATCTGAAAAATGAGATCAAGAAGAAAATCTCAGGTGACAACAATAATGTATTTGTTTCCATGGTTCCTTGACTTTTAGGAGAACTTGGGGCAATCCAGCAAGTTCTCATGGCTTATTGTGAGACATTGGTGGTAGATTGTTAGAGGGTAGAGCTGGATAAAATTTTTAGCAAAGTGGAAAGTTATTGCTAGCTAGAGTTGAAGTAAAATAGAAATCAAATAAGACTTTGATCAAAGAAAAAAAATACTGCTTTGTGCAACCAGAATAATTTTGTGTGACTTGGGATAAAATATTTTATTGATTTTGTTTTATATTGCCATTATTTTGTAAAATGTTTCACTTCTGCTTAATATTAATGTTAAATATTGTTAGTTTTTTTAAAAGAGTATGCAGCTTTACAATGAAGATCGAAAGTTTTAATGAGAGAATGATATGGGAAGGATTTCCTCAGGTTTTTTTCTGTCTTCTTGTCTCCCTCTCTCCCCCCTGAAGTGATGAAACGCAGAACAGCAGACAGCAGCTGAGGCAGCCAGTCAATAGCAAACCCTTCACACGCCTCTTCTGCTGAAGGTAATTCTTTGTCGCCTTTGATCACAGAGAGGAAGTGGCCAGAAAAAGAGCTGAGTCCTGCCTGCGTGTGGCTGAGGTGCTGGTTTGCAGTGTTCCTCCAAGTTCTTTGATTTCTAGGTGAGGTGTCTCCCCATTGTGCCTCCTCTGCCTGGCTGCTCTGGCCTACGTGGTGGACACCACCTTCGTTGCCGCAAGTTAGAGGTGCTTCACCTCTTTGTCAGGGGAAAACACTGAAATGAATGAGCTCGAGATCTTCAGAGGGGCTTGTTTAAATGAAGGGTGTTGACAGCTGGCCTTCTGGGCAGCGAGGGGAGCATGGCTGGGCCCTGCTGGAGGAGTTGGAGCAGGCAGTCCATTGGGAGTGCAGGAGTGGGCGGGGGCCTCTGCTGGGCTCCCACCCTGGCCAGGCTCAGCAAACTGTATTGGGCTGTCAGGCTGACTGATGGAGGGAGCTGTGTCTGCTGTTTTACTGTTCTGGGATCTTTCCTGCAGTGATACTGATGTCATTGACAGGTGGCCATTGCTAAAGTAGGGTGAGTTGTAGTGCTCAAGAAAACAGGTCCCTGAAGCAACAGCATAAGGACGTATATCCTTCCCTGGATGCATGTTTTTGTTTTATAGAGCTGCAGGAAATCACTTTTACTCTTTTCACAGAATCACAGAATTAATTAGTCTGGAACAGACCTCCAAGACCACCTAGTCCAACTTTTGATCACTAACCATCTTATCAACAAGACCGTAGGACTAAATGCCATGTGCAGTTGTTTCTTGAACAGCTCCAGGGATGGTGACTACACCACCTCTCTGGGCAGTCCAGCCAGGAGCTTAACAACCCTTTCTGTGAAGAACCTCTTCTTGATGTCCAACCTGAACCTCTCCTAGTGCAGCTTGAGGCTATGTCCTCTCATTCTGTCACAAGCTGCTTGGGAGAAGAAGCCAATCTCCACCTGGCTAAAATCTCCTTTCAGGCAGTTGTAGAGAGTGATAAAGTCACTCATGAACCTCCTTTTCTCCAGGCTAAATGACCCCAGCTCCCTCAGCCACTCCTCATAGGACTGACTTTCTAGACACTTCACCAACTTTTTTGCCCTTTTCTGGACATGCTCCAGCACCTCGATTTATTTCTTTTAATGAAGGGCCTGGAACTGAACCCAGGATTTGAGGTGTGGCCTCACCAGTGCTGAATACGGGAGGAGAATGATTGGTCTAGTCCTGCTAACCACACTAGATTTGATACAGGCCAGGATGCCATTGGTCACCTGGGCACATGCTGACTCATGTTCAGCTGGTTGTGACCAGCAGCCCCAGGTTCTTTTCCACTGGGCATCTTTCCAGCCACTTTTTTCCCAGTCTGCAGTGCTGCCTGGGTTTGTTGTGACCCAAGTGCAGGACCCAGAACTTGGCTAGGTTGAATCTCATACAGGTGGCTTCAACCCATTGATCCAGCCTGTCCAGTTCCCTCTGCAGACACTTGCTAGCCTCCAGCAGATCAACATTCCCACCCAACTTTGTGTCATCTGTGAACTTACTGAGGGTGCACTTGATCCCCTCATCCTGATCATTAATAAAAGTATTAAGCAGGACTTTGTGTGGAGAAAAGTCAAGTCTTTCCTACCCTTTTTTTTTTTCCCAGATAGAACTAACCCTCCAAGTTCTGCTGGATGAATTGGGGTGAAGAAAATTAAACAAGGTTTCTGATCTTGCTATGCTTTCCAGGCACAGAAAGACAGATAAATCTGGATGTGAAGATAAGGATTCCTACTCACTGTGCATCTCAAAGGTCAGCACCCCTTACACTACATCACTCCCTCCTACCTTTAGGTGGTGATATAGTTCACACAAACCCAGGAGACAGGCTAGAGCCTGATGATGTAGATCTGAAGCTAGGTTTCAAAAATTCCAGAAATCAAGTTTTTCCACAGATCTGGGGTTAAGTGTGAGTTTATTAGGAAAACAAAGTTATGCTGCAAAGATTCCACATGGAGTGGAATTCCATTTCACAGCTTCAAATGTGGGCAGTGGGAAACAGTTCTGGTGTCAGATTTTGTCCCTCTTTGATTCTAGCAGAACTGAATTTTGTTTTTATTTTAGTTCTGCAGGAGGAAACTAAAAATGCTGCTGAAAGAGTCGGCACAACGGTGCTGCAATTTCCAAAGTCTCTTCTGACTTCTTTTGTTCAATGCAGTGCTGCACTGAGAGCCAGGTAAAACACTAACACATTGCTCCTCATGAAATTCCATATCACACCATTAAATGCTTGGGCAGAAATACATAAGCAGCCGAGTGATTAATGGATAACTGAAAATCACTTCTGTCAACATATCTTTAAAATTCTAAGAGCATATTCTTCTTCCAAAGAGTTTTAGAGTCAGGATGCAAAATGAAGGTGTAAGCCAAATGAACTCTGTTATCTTTTACATGGCTAGTCAGACCTCCCTGCTGTCTTTCTGCTTGTAAGCTTAGGTCTGCATCTTCCCTCACCCTCGTCATACAAGCAGGGAACCTATATAAAAACTTTCATTTCTGAAGAGCCATCCCAAAGGAGGGCATCTATGTGCACACTCCATATAATTCCATGTGGTGGTTTCTGGTAACTTACTTATTGTGTAGATCTTCTGACTAATTTATTCATACATTTAATTTCTCTGGTGAGCACTTGGGCCAAATCCTTAAGTGGTGTAAATCATGCTGGTGCCATTAGCCATGCTGACTTCAGCAAAGCTGTTGTGATTTATAGCAGCTGAAGATTTAAAAACAGAGTTTTCTCGACTCTGAATTCCTGGACATTATCATAACCTATTGCTTAGAAGCAGATATAGCTGGAATAAATAAATAAATAAATGCATAAAGGCAAGAATATTATAGGGTGTGGCTCTGTTTCTGTGCAAACCTGATATTTTTCTTACCCAGTTCTTTCTTTCTCTGTTAGCTAATTTAACCTCTGTATCCATCTATTAAAACTCCTCCTCATTAAGCACAAGGTTGCAGGGTTTTTGCAAGAAAAATGTGGGCAGAGAAATATCAGCTTTTGCATGTGTTTGATGAATTTAAAAAAAAGAAAGCCATCTGAGCTGTAAGGGGAAAATGTGGAGGAGGGTGAAGGTAGCAGGAAATGTAATCGTATTAAAAATAAAAATATGAATCAGTTTGGATAATCAGTCTGTAAATTGGCAGCAGCCATGCTATCCATAAAAGTCTGTATTTTTTTCCCTATATTTGTTCCACTCCACATTACATTAAGAGATGCTCTGTCACTTATGTGTACAACAGGGCACAGCTTGGAGTAATATGACACGATATTAGTTACATAATGGTATGTGACCAATAACATTTAAAAGCAGAATTTGCTGGCTGACTAGCTTGATGGGTTGGTGTGGAGGGGGAGCTGGTATTGTGGCAGCTCTCTGTCTCTTTCTCATTGTGGCAGCTCTCTCTTTCTCATTTTCTTTTCTGAGTCATTTTCTCAGTCATGGTGACAGGGCTTTTACATTGAGAACTGGCAATAAGGGATTTAATTCTTTTCTGAAAGCCTCCTGCTAATTAATTTGTACTCTTAAATGCACCCTAATGACAATGGAGGCTTCTGAGCTTATTTCTAAGTGCTTTCTACTGGGCTAAGTTTCCCTTTCTATTATAATTTTGACCATAGCTTTTGTCCTGTCTGTGCTCCTGGTAATATAGCAGTGTTTTGGTGGTTTTTTTTTTTTTTTTTTTTTTTTTTTTTTTTGCAGTGATCCAACACAGCTTTGGAAGCAATAACATTGTTTTTCTCTGTCTCCCTGTTTTGTGATTGCTGAATAATGAATGTAGCATATTTCAGTGGCAGGGTGCTGAACTTCCACAGAGGACAGCAGTGCAAGTGCCCAAGTGAAGAGATACTACAGAAAATTGCAGAAATATTCTGCATTTATGTTACCCATGGCAGCTAGTATTTCTCAAGCACATCTTGTGTAAATATATTGTTGCAGAAAGCTCCAGGCTGGTCCTGATCTCAGTGTAGTCTTGTTGGTCTTGTGATTTCTCCTCTGTAGGGAACGGTCAAGCAGTTTGACTGTGGGTAAGATCAGAGGCCATGAAAGCTACACAAGGGTGGAAATGCTTTTTTTTAATTTTTATTTTCTGAAGGAGCATTAGTCAAGTTTATATGGTGCATGTAAATAATATTCATAGTGACTTTTATGATACTACTTGCATATCTGAGAGAAAGACGTACACTTCAGCACATCAAGTATTGTCTTCATTTCCCCTATCTTTAGTGCTCCCAACAACTGTAATTCCTACTTTACTTTGCCTGGTTTCAGGACACGACTTCCTGGGAAATTTAACCCAGTCATGTCTGAAAATGCATTTGGGAGTGGGACGGATCAAATTACCTTCTTTCCAGAGCTTCATGCTTGCATTGCCTGCCCTGACAGCAAGGAAGTGCAGCTGACTTCTCGTCCTCATTACTACTGCCGCCCTCTTCCCATGGCAACATCTCTTTTAGTGTCCTGTGAGCCTGGTTGCCAGGAGAGAGCCAAGGCCAAACAAGAGAGAAATGGCCACACTTCTGACTTGTTCAAGGAGTGGTCCTGAAACTGGTTTAGGTGTTGTCAAGGTGTTAATCAGCTGCTATACAGACACTTTTCTCTCCCTAAGTGTTCAGCAGAGCTTTGTGTCAGAGAAGTGAGATGTGAGCTCTTTGTGTTCATTCTGGGTTTGTTGAGACATGTTGCATGTGCTTTGTAACTGAGGGGGCTCATTTGAAGTAACCAGATTGGATTTTCAGAAAGTCTTCCATCCTATGACTCAATCAGTGGTCACTTATCAGGTGTTCAGCCCTGGGAAGATGTTAACATCCGATTGTTGAGCGATACCTCTGCCTGAATTAATGTGCAAATGAGACCATGTCAATAGCACAAATTTTATTTAACAGTGAATGTGGGGTAGGGATAGAAAGAAATAGAAAAGGGGTGAGGAGAAGAGAGAATGGGAGAGAGATCAAGCAGAAGATAATCACCATCTGTGGATCCAGTGGCCTCCTGTTGGTCCTTCTTCACCTGGACTTCTTGGTGGTGGAAGTCTTGAGATTGTTCAAAACTTTTCACTATATATACAGTTTTGCAAACAAATGAATTAATTCTAATTTACTACACAGTTCACTTATTCTATTGGTTAAACAATTCCCTCTCCTCTAATGCTATTTAGTCCCATGGGCAGTCTTTCTCTTCTTTTGAGTTGGTGGCTTGTGAGTTGGTGGTTGCGATCTGCTGCTGCCGGAATTACCTTTTACTCAGTCTGAACTTACTTCAGCACAGTTACTGAGCTGGCTTTCCTTGTGGATTCTTTATGTCCATTTTCACTAAAAACATTCTTCTCCCCCACCTTTGTTTACCTCCCCGTAGGCCTGGGATAACACTTGGACAACAGTACCACCTTTATCTTATCTCAAGTTTCTGTCTCAGGGGCTTAGTTTATAGTTCAAATTCCAGGTATCCACTGAGGCATATTTGGGGGGGTGGGTCTTTGGTGTTCACTGGTGGCTGCAGATGCCATCCGTCCCATAACCCAGGGTGATTTTTGTTTGACCAGTGGTATGTGTATGAGCAGTTTTCCCTTCGCATAATTTGCCACAGTGGGAACCCTCGTCTGGATGCATTACCCAGGATGTACCAGCCAGACCTTGCCAAGCCTGGAACCAGTGCCATTCTGTTGCCCTATACTGTGCTTCTCTCATGGCAAAGTCCTTCTGTGGTAACAGTGTTTGAGACAGGCAACTGTGATCTTTAAGTCCTTACACCACCCAGTGGCTCAAACACTGTTTTCCAGGGACTTTTCCCCTGTTCACAGGTTGTCTGCAGGGTTGGTGAAGATAGTGGGCAGTAGGAGAAAAGACAGAAACAGTAGAAGCAATGACACAGGTAATCATGCAGCGTACAATAGCTATCCCAGTCATTAAAAATGCAATTATCCACCCAATTCTCATTAGCCACTGCCACCACCTCACGAGTCCCAAGAATTAGAGTGTTCTTTGATGGGTAATGGGTGTGAGGAATTCCACAATACTGTGCCTGATGGATGTGGACCCAATATGTCTTTAAATCAGCCATAGAATCAGTGGATCTTGATTTTTAATTCCCATGGAGGGGTATCCCCAACAGATCATGTATTAAGATACGTATTTTCTCAATCAGCCAAGTCTCAAGGGGATCTTCAGGTCCTGTAGTACTATTGATGACCTTTGCACACTGGAATGAGACTGAATAGGTTTGTTCAGGAGGTGTGTCCACATATTTCAAAGGTTTTAAAATAGGCTTCTCTCTCAACCACATCCACAGAAGAATTTTACAGCTAATGCTCCTGTCCCACTGGGGAATGAAAAATTAACTTTTAGCTTACAAAGTTCTCATGCAAAATACAAAAACATTCTCATACAAAAAGTTCTGATCTTCAGTCATTCAGTTCCCATGGAGACACCGATTTGATCCAATATGTATCCTCTAATTACGTCTTGGATAAACATGGTGGAAGCAAGGAACAAGTTGAGGGAATTCCCACAGGAAACATCATACATATAACTACTCTTGATTTAGAGTCTTTTCTTTACCTAGGAAAATGTGTCCTCTTGTAATTCTAGGATGCCTTTGCTCTTGCACAACACTTCTCTTAAGAAAAGAGCTTCTATCAACAGAAGATCTTGAGATCTTTGCTACAGGAGTGTTCTGTATCACCAGCAAAGTACCTAATTACAGACTCACAGATAAAAGGACCAGAAGAAACCATTTATCTTACCTGAGCTCCTGCATAACACAGAACACAGGATTTCAGCCACTAATTCCTGCATCAAGCCCATAATTTCTGCCTGAGTTAGACAATCTTTTCTCTCTGCCCTTCATTTGTTCTTTATTTCCCATTGTGAGATTGTCTTGTGTGCTATGGATGCATCTCCAGAGGAGACCAGCTTTAATGCCCTCTTCCCTCTCCCTTCAGCTCACAGTGCCTCTTAGTGCTGCGGGGCTGAGGGTGGAAAGCAGCTCCCTGGGGGTCAGAGGACTGCTGATCTCCAGGCTGTGGTGCAGGGAGCTGGACATATGCTCTGGGGTGATGCTGGGAATGCAGGAGTTGCTGCAGTTGCATAGAGGTGGGGGCCCACGGTTGTGGAGGGAGTGGAAATATACCTGGAGTGGTGTGATCCAGCAGGAACCAGATTGAGCTGTCAAATATATGTCACATAACCACTGATCGCCCACCAGGTCATTATAGAGTTTGAGGGGATTTATGAGGACAGCTCTGGGGTTTGATCCTTGTTTTCTTTGTTTACTGTCATTCTACTTCTTATAGTGGAGATTTTTTTATTAAATGTTTACCTGTTTAAAATTCAAGTATGCATTCAGATGCACACTATAGTAAAGCAGCTCTGAATATTGAACTAGTAATTCTATTGAAATACATGTCTGAGATGACAGCTCACACGAATGTCAGAAAACAATAGGTATATTTAACTCAGTAGTCAGTCAGATAAACTGATAGGAAAATATACCTCTTGAATCTGATGTCTGTCAAGAGCATACTTCAGGCACCCAGATCTGGTCAGGGAGTCTTTCAGGTCTGTCTTTGTTCCAAATCAAACTTTTATGTTTAAATGTCTTGGTTCAGCCTTGGTATTAACCAAAATGGTGATTGCAATCTCTCCTGGATAACAGAAGTGAGCACAGCTGCCTTTGTTGTCAATCGCTCCCTGCTTTCTTCTGGTGATGCCAGCTTTTTCCCGGGAGGGGTGTTTGTTGTGGAGAAAATGAGCAGAGGAGTGAGATCAAGATGAAATATGGGGGGAAAAAAAGGCAAATTTTAGTTTCGATAAACAAGGAGCCACTGTGGGTATTTCAACTGTCCTGGTGCAACAGCAGCTGCTTCACCCCAACCACTCGGACTTCCAAGGGTCTTGGTGAAGCCTTAGTGGATAGAATGCAGGTAGCTGAACTCCTTTGTGCTTAATGCAACAGTGTTACATGCTTGGTAGGATTTCTTCTGCATTCTAGACAGCTCTAGGTATGCTCATTGGCCCAGCCTAAGTTTATAGCAAGCTATGGTGGGGCTCAGGCTGATAGCAGATGGAATCACAAGATGCAGTGTTGGAAGACAGAAGGCTGTGAACTGGGCGGTTTTGTTGGAGACGGACTCTGGCAGGAGATTAGATCACCGAGCTCTTTGCTGAAATGCTGAATAACATTCCTCGTGCTCATTATTAACGTCATTTTCCTAACAGATCCTAAATCAGAGGTGCATTGATAACGAAAAATGTGGATAAGAATAAATCTGCATCTTATTGTTGAGTCAGAGAACAAGATAGAATGTACTCCTTTTGCTAACATCTTTTAAATTAACACTGCCCATAAAACAGCCTTGTGTGCTTGTGGCAGTCTCTTTTCTCCACAAACTCCAGTGCACCTGAGTCCATTTCTTGCCAACCTCATTAAATTCAGGGAATACTTGACACTGGATCTGCGTGAACACCACATTTTGTTTCAGTTGATGCAATTTGCTGGGTGCTTCATCTTTAACAGCTATAGTTGCAGTTGTCAGCTACCATAACTCCTGGGGGGCTAAGAGCACTTAAGGTATTTTTTAATTTATTTTTTATTTCTGCATTGAGTATATCTTTAAAGAGGATTTTTTTTTTCCAGAAATAACCTCTTCTATTCTAAAGGTGTGAAGGAAGTTTGAAAATATGAACCTTAAGCTGAAAACCACATCTTAAGAAATGTCACATAAAATTTAATCAGAGCAGAGAATGTGATCAGGGGCTTTTGAATATTCTGTATTCACTCTGACTTTAACTTTTCTTAGGTAGTCTTTTACTTCTTTTCACTTTTTTCCCCCTGGCAGTCATCCATGTTGCCTTTTGCCTACATTTTTTTTTTGTTTGTTTTCTTAGACAGTGCCAAGAGATAGAAAAGAAGAGCTCTAACATTTGGCATCTGCTGGAATATATTATCAAATAAAAAAAAATAGCACCACAATAGCTACATTATATCATAAACTTGAGAGTTCTGTGTTGTGTTGACTTCATGATAATTACTCCAGGCAGAGTTAATTATGTTAGGTGTGCCAAAATTGAACAAACCTTTAATTGACACATGGAGATGAATGTCCTCTGTCCTTCAAAATCTCCCATTTAGGAGAGAAACTTCTGCCACTCATCTTTGAAATCTCTGCAATAGTTGGTGGCTTGGCACTGAATAACCCAATTTTGCTGGCACATATATAAAACCTGTCTCTCCATAGCAACAAGAGGTGATCATGGTAAAAAAATGCAGCTAAGCCATATATGTGCATTTTATTCTGCTGTTCCCTATCCAGTTTGCCTTAAGTGACTTTTCCTTTCACAGTCAGTATAAAGCTACCACATAGACTTTTAGGGAGGAGTGGTACCAAGACACATAGTTAAGCTTTGCAAAATCCAGATGAATTTAGCAGTTATCCTTCCCAAGCATTGCCTTGAATAGTGCAAGAAGGACTGTGGGAAAGTGACCATTCCTCAGTGGAAGGCAAATGGAATAATACTGTGCCAGGTTAAATTTCTTTGCAGTTCTTTCAAAATTCTGATGTTGCTTCTTGCACCAAAGTTCCTTCTAAGCACCTGCTAAATTCACTGTGAATTGCTATCTTATTCCCATTTTGACAAGAGGATGAGATCATGGACTGAGTTAACTAAAATTTTCTTTTAGAAGAATGCAGGAGATGAATGGAGAAGAAGAATGCAGGAACAAAAGGGAAGGGCAGGACTGCAGCAATAGTTTCACCTACTTTGGCCAGTAAGATGCAAATCTCTTCTTTTTATTCTAAAAGTGACAAATGCTTTTGATAAATCTTAAGAGTTATTTGATGATGTAATTCACTAAAGTTTTCACTAAGTTGCTTTAAAGCTTTCTGCCTGAATGCCTAGTGTCAGTAGGTTATAATCTCCAGCCTGTGGATCCTGTCCTGTTTACAAATCCAGTGGCTTCTTCCCAGTCACAGTCTTTCCCAGATGATCTGCTGTGTTTTCCCCTCTTGCCTTGAAATAATTAATCCATAATTCAGCATTTCAACAAGTCAGACCTGCATGTGATTGCACCAAGGCTGTGGATCTGTTCTCATCAGGTTTGAAAAAATAAGGCTTTGCATCACCTCACATCCTAGCAGAGGGATGGCTACTATGCAGAAGAAGAAGAAGAAGAAGAAGAGAATCTTTGCAACAAAGGGCTTTGTGTGCAGACACAGAAAAGCAGCAGTGGGCAGTGCTAGCTGTACCAGAAAGTAAGAGACATTACTGTTCAGAAAGGAGGGCTGTCATCCCAGCCCACCTACCATGTTTGTATGTCTCTGTGTATGACTATAAAGCACAGTTTTCTATCCTGCACAGTCATGCCCAAAATAGTGGGATTGTGGCATACAGCATGTGACCATATGTTGGACAAAATGTATTTTAAAGGGGGCTGTATCCTCTCAGCATATTTCTCAAAAGATCATTAGCTTCCTGTGGAGCGTTCTCTACTCCCTGGTACCTGAAATTTGTAATCACAGCTTTAAATCTATAGCAGGCAAATTTTAAAAGCAGATACACCACCTCAGCTGCTACGAGACTGCACTATGTTCATCCAAATCCTTATAACCTACACAACTGTATAGCCTATCTAATTTTTCCTTAATGATTGCTTTCTAACACAAAGATGCTTCCCTCCCAAACTGACTCATTCTACAGCTGAAAATCAGCGTTCGAGTGGAGACAGAGTGATGAGGAAGCATCCAACCTCCTGTTGCAGACACATCTCTGCCCAGGAGAGTGCTAGGAAAGGTCACAAGGAGTACAGGGCTTATAATGAGAAGCTTGAGGAAACTGGCCACATGGCTGATTCATCTTTCTTTTCCCAGTTTGCAATATTTTTCACTCAGAATGTCCTCTGCTTCTGGTACTTAATAAAAAAATCACAAATTAATTTACTCAGTAATATATATATCTATAAATCTGAATATTTATTAATACTAACGGATCTGCAAAATATAGTTAACCTTTTTTCCTGCTTTCTTTCAGTGTATCTGCAGCTTCATTAGATCCAACGTAAGACACAGTAAAATATTGCGAGGAACTGAATTATTATTAAACTTGTAATAATAGCAGAGACATCTGTCAGTTTTGAGCAACAGGTATGCCAGCCCTCTTTGCTTCTTCTCCTGAAGAATTATACGAAATGAAGGAGGATGAGGTACTGACAATTGTCTCTAAGCTTAGACAACAAGGTAAAGCACTACTCCGATTGTTCTTTACTGCAGCATCACAGATTGAGATGCTGTCATATGCCATAGCTGTTGTGTGTAGATTCATATCCAGACAAAAGTCAGGAGCACTTTTATTATTTCAGATTTATTTGGTTTAGTTGCATAAAAATAAAGCTTTTTTTTTTGTTCTCATAATATTATATTAATAATCTGTTTTGATGTGGAATAACTATGAATGGTTGTAGGTATCATAAAGAACCCAGTCTAGACAGCACTGCCAATGGAGGCAATGAAATTGCTCAGATATACAAAGTTAGGTTTGAATACTGCTGTGGATCAGGATCTACTTGGTGTTCAATTTTACCTGTTCTTAAATTACACCATGGTATAGGTGTAAAAGAAAGCAATATTTTCCTCTGAAGAAGTAATTTCACTTAAGCTATAAAATAATTAGAAACTTGAAGCAATTATAACACCATCCAGTCTTTCAGAAATACTGTCTCCAAACTAAATGCTTTCTTGAACATACGTACACTGAGCTGGGTTACCTTTACACCCTCAACACCCTACATTATTCTTGATCAGAACACTGAAAACATTTTACTGGTCCATCACTGTACTCAGAATGCTCCAACAACTACATTTTATTAATCCCTTTTCTTATCTTTTTAATAAATACCATTCTGGTAATTTTCTGCATTCAACAACAACAAAAATTCCTTTCCTGTATAACAAGTTCTATGCAGTCTGTCATGTAGTCAGTATTACTGCTGATGGACAGCTTAGTCTTTTTCTTTCAAGCTAATGATTTCATTGTCTGAAGCTCATGCTGGTATTTTGAGTTTGAAATCCCAAAATACCAGAAATATGAAGTGAATGTGGCCATGGCAATTCTTTTCAAAATAATTGGGAGAAAGAGAGCAAAACAGAAAAGTGAAGCACATATAGCAACAGATGTTAAAAAAAAGTCTTTTAAACCCAAATGTCAAGAGAAATAGTTAAGGAGCTTCTCCTTTAACTTAAAGCAATGACGAAGACAGAAGCTGCTGCAGCACAGAGAGCTAGAGAGAGGTGAAAGTAGTGCTGCTTAATGCACAGTCGTGCCCTGGATTTTATGCCCAGATCTCCCCAACATCTCAAAAAAGACAAGAATACATCAGTGGTTCCAGAGCAGTGTTGCTGTCAAAGTAGGAGTGCAGGCAGAAGGGAGAGGCATTTCTAGAAAGGCAAGTCCAAAAATTGTTCTGCTTCTTTCTCCTCCTGCTGCCTTTTTTTTTTTAAAGCTTCTCCAGGAAAAGCAAACTGAACAAAGACTGGAATTTTTCCTGACAAGACTGCAGACTGAGGCCATGTTTGCAGGGCACAGGAGCCCAGGCTGACCCATAAACAAGCTATTAAGGTACTAAGTCTTCCACATCTGGTTATTGCAGTGCTGGCATGATGGACTGATATTGGTGCTATTCCTTGAAGACTGATTTAGCTTACACAAGTGTCATCGTTTCATACAGAACAAGCTGGACAACAAGCTGGGCCTTTCATACAGGTCAAGCTTTATAAATGCCAATTTCCTGGCACGAGTAATTTCCTGGATCCCCTTACTGGCTCAGAACCCAGCTCAACATTCCCTTAATGTTGCTACCCTGGATTTGAGCAAGAAAGGTAGGCTGCTCTTAGAGCCATTTGCAGGATTGGGCTCAAGAAATTAATGCTCTTAGATTCTCATTGCAATTAAAGATACTGGAAATTAAGCTCTTTATTCTTTTAAAGGGTGACCCAAAGGAAAAAAATTGAAAAAAAGAAAAAAAAAATCCCAATCCAAGCAGGAAGGTCTATCTCCAAGTCTTCTATCTTTGACCTGTAAAACAATGTGGTTCTTACACAAAGTTTGTATGGGACCACAGGGCATCTTTTTCTCAAGTGGTACATGCATCCACGGCCCTATAAGACAGGAGAAATTTCTGTTGTTTCCCCATTAGGTGAGCGGATCTAGGCGTGTGAATTTGGAGGATGAAGATGACCTCTGGTGAGCAGTTATCCATTTCAGGGTTCACCTGCTGCCTGATCGTAAGTACAGTTACAGTCCTGCCTCTTTTTTCCTCTTTTTTTCTCTGTGTATGTGCACATGCAGCCTTGCTTTCGTTAAATACAGATTTCCTTGTTTTTTTATGGAGGATACATGTGTTTTTCTATCAAACACTTGCAATGGAACATGCCAAACTTCCCAAAGCAAATACAAGCTGCCTTCTACATATCCACTAGGACATAACATAGAAGCCAGATCTCATCTCAGTCCTTTCCTTGGGAATGATTAATGTTCACTCATCTGAGTCCAGCTTTCTAGAGCTCATGTTACAATGTTCCTACCCAATTATGCTTAAAACATAGTGGTATATGGCATTTCTATATAAGGAACATACTAATATGTTTGTCACCCAACACATGGTAAAACTGTTTCAGTTCCCAGGAGAAATGGTCTGTGTGTGTGTGAGTTCCAGCCACACAAATGCAACTGCATATATTCTCTGCAGCATGCTTCACTTTACTGAAAGTGAAATGATACCAGCTCCCATAGTAAAAATTTTTTTTCCTGCTTTTAAGGGAAAAAAGAAGGACCAAGTAGAGGACTAAGGAAATATTATTAACAGCATGCATGTACTTACTAAAGGCAGAGAAAGTGGAAATTGAGTTAAAGGAATGGATTGGCCTCCTTTTGCTTTGATACTGCTCACAGGGTAACACAAGGGAAGATGTGTGCGGTTTTGCCATGGACTTAAATGGAGGTGGGTATCTGAGGTAATCCAATGCAACCAGAGTATCCTGTATGATGAGCACTTTGAAGAAACACTGTGGGACTATGATGGAAGAAATGGCTGGCCCAAGGGGAGCAGCTGTTGGGAGAGGGTGTGTTACTGCTACAGTGTGTGCCAGCCTGCTTGCCCATTTGTTAGCTGCTCAGCCTTGTCTTGCTCATGCAGTTCCCAAAAGACAGCAGTTTGCACAGAAAAATGCACATCTCTAACAAGCAAAGAATTGCGGTAAAATCCCCCAACGTGTTTCCCAGCTCTTTCCAAATGCTGCTAGACTTTCCCTTACCAATATTTCTTGTTTAAAAGAGACATGTTCTACAGTGTCCAGACATTAGTGCTGAAGAGATGCAGCCTTTTCTGTCCATCAGCTAACTTGCTGCTACTCACCATGATCTACACAAGATCTGCCTAACCTTATGTTGCACTCTAAAATGCACAAAATTATCAGGAGACTATTCAAAATAGACTGTGCTGTGCTTGTGGATCTGGGACAGAACTATTTTATGACTGTGCTGCTGTGGATGTAGGTCCATGTGCCTTGGCCTTTTCCATAATTATTGTTTAACTATATGGGGGTTTTGTCTTTGAATGGATGAGTTCAGTGCAACAAAGAAGAGGGAAAATATTGATAAGTCAAACCAGAAAGCAATAGAAAGGCTTTAGGAAAGAGTATTTGTTTGGTGTGAAGGAATGAGTGCAGAAGTGAACAATGATGAACTGTGATGTAGGTGGTATTCCCAGGGCTTCCCTCCAAGCCATTGTCAAGATTGGGAGTGCTGCCAAGGTAATGATTAACAGGTTGAAAAGACTTCTATAGTGGAGGAAAAAGGAATGGCTGTTTCACACAGGGTATAAAAGCCTGTGTTTTATCAGGGTTAGTTGAGAGCCCTTCAATCTGCCTGGACCACACCACACACCACAACCACATTCCCAGATATGCGTAGGGGCACGGGGCAGGTATGCATCGATCCCCATCCTGCTTGGCCTCATGGAGGATGACTCTGTTTAGGGTGGGAGAAGCCATTTTGTATCTAGGTGTCACAGGTTGGGGGATGTCTTGGAATTTTTTCTCCATCACTGTTACTAAGTAACAAATAGGCAGACAATTAGGGCTATCAGCTCTTTTGTGAGAGACAAAAGAGTGGACTTGGGCGGAGACAGGTGAGGGAAGAGCCGAACCGGCCAGGAAGGGAAGACTCACTCTCTCTCTCTTGTCGGGCGAAGAGAAAAAGGAGAGGCTGCTCTCTGGCTTTTGGGCTGCAACTGAAGGAAGATCCAGCTGTGTCCTGCTTTCTCTCTCGGGGCGGGGTGAGCTTTAATTTAACTTTTTCTCGCTACCAGGAGGGAGCACGTTTTCCCCGGGCTGCGTTTTCTCGCAGCAGTTACTGAGAGAGTTCGTCTGCCTTTGTTGCCTGCTCCCCCTCTGCTGCCTGCTCCCCCTCCCCCTCCCTTGCCGCGGGAGGCTGCGGCGTTTTGCTAGAGAGTCCGGTTGCCTCTGCCTCCTGCCCCTCTGCCGCCTGGGACCCCAGAATCGATTGTAACTGTAGAAGTCCTTGCCATTTAGCAGCTAGTCGGGAAAAAAGGGGGAAAAGGACTGGCTTCTGCCCTGCCGCCCTGCTGTTGCTGCTCTGAGCTGCCTGGCTGCTCTTTCGCTTCTCCGCCATTACCAGCTGCCTGAGGCTGACCTGACCCTGCATCACCTGCAGCCGTTCAGGAGTCACCGCCATCGCCCTGCCCGACCGGGAGTTCAGCAGCGCCTCCTGCTGTTTGTTTTTCTTTCTACCGTGATTACACCACTTAACGGCAAAGTTATTTATTATTAGTTCCTCATTCTATTTATGGTTGTTATTATTGTTACTACTTGTTCATAAATACTAGAAAAGAACTGTAATTCCTTTTCCCGTATCTTTGCCTGAGAGCCCTTGATTTCAAAATTAAATAATTCGGAGGGAGGGGAAAAATCACGTTCTCTGTCTTAAGGGAGGGTTCAACCTCTCTTAGCCGACACCTGTCTTTCAAAACCGAGACACTAGGGCAGGTTCTCGGGTCTGATACCTTGAGAGACTTGAGGCATGGACTCACGAGTACTTGTTATTTCAGATGCAGCTGGAATTTGCTCAGCCATCAGGAATGGGTTTTTGGGGCTGCAACCACACATAAAATCTGCTCCTGGATCCCCTTGTCCCCTGCTTGCCTCACACAACTGCCTACAGCTGCTCTGAAATGAGGACTTAGCTTGTCATTAGGACTTAGAGGGCAGAGACAGCCAGCAGTGGTTTTTTTTCCAGGCAAAACAGTCTTTCTAAAACAAATCAGCATTTCTTGGTCAACTGGATGAGCACATTGCTTAGGCAAGGGCTCTGCCCTGCATCATCCTTGTTGGGCAGAGAGCAGCACATCTGCTCAAGCTTACTTTGTCAAACCTGGAAAACATTTATCAATGTCTCTCTCACTCACACTTATCCACCACATCTCTGTCTCACCTGCTGCTATCCTTGCTGGAACCCTCCGGCCAGGGCAAGTCCATGTTGGAAAGCAGTGCTCTGAGTGGCTGTTGCTTTCACATTCTCTTCAAAGAAGCTGATCATCATTCTCTGCTCAGTTCCAGATGGTTCATTTACCTGCAGTTCAAATGAACGAAGGCAAATGTCCCTTTTTTTTTCACAGGTCTTTCAACTCAGATAGGAGTTTAACCCATTTCCCTTATGGAAAAAATGCATTCTGTTGAATCACACAGCTTGGAAATAAAAGTCTTTGAAAGTATTCTTCACTACACTAAAGAAAATTGAGTTTTAAGACCACCTTAGTAACTAATTGTTTTGATCTTGACACCTCACTTTGAAGCAAATATTCCCCTGTCAGAATCATGCCATACCCCTGTTCTTGAAATTCACTTTTCCCAAGTTTTTCCATCTGCTGCTTCATTTCTACATCCCTCCCAGTCTGTCAACAAAAATCACTTCAATTTCTAGTCTTTTCCCCATGACAGTCCTTTAAATCAGTGTGTCCTTAGTCCTTTGCACAGCTTCTTGCATCTCTCCTTGTTCCCTGCAATCCTTCTCAAAATGCCTCTTGGCCCTTTTGCTCTTTTGCCCTTTTGAGTTAGAGTCCCTGTTCCTGCCTTATTGCTCTCCACATGGCCACACCAATACAGCTAGTCACAAGGGCTTGGCAGTGAGTGTAATCCATTGGGAGAAGTGGTTCTGATGTTAAAATGGAACCTGAGACATGTGCATGGGAATTTTAGTTTGGGAGACCATCAGAAAGAAAAGCAATCAGGTGAAAACAGTGGTTTTGTGCTACACTTTTTGGTAATTTTAGAGAAGGGCTAAAGGTGCAGACTTTCAGCTCTGAGACAAAGTCATTTCTTCAGAGTGTGGCTATATAATTTTCATTGCTGGCTTGAACTAGTTTTGGTTTTGGCGTGTTCAAAATGAAACAAGGTTTGAAATATCCCCATTTCCTTGCATAATGAAACTTCTTTAATATTCTGGATACTCTTGCTTCCTCCTTCTTTTAGAACCACCTGTTTTAGGTTGGAATTTTCTGAGATGTACTTCTACACAGTTTTTTGTGGTTCCTTCTCACCCAGTCACGGTCCTATCACCAGCAGTTTTCTGCATTTCAGTCTCCACTGAATTTACTGTTCTACAACCATAGCTGGAGTGGCACAACCCATGTCTTAGAAAGTTAATTTTGTGTAACACGACCAGAAATTAAATTTGAAGTTTTCCCATTTTGTTCCAGAGAAACCATCTTTGTATATCTTAAGCCTCCACCCAGCTCTCATTTTTCATACACCACAAACCCAGGTCCTCCTCCTCCACTAAATTTTAAAACTTTTTCTCCAGACACTCCATCAAACTAAAGGACAAAACTGAGCCATTTCAATACCTAAAAAAAAACCCCAAAAGCCAAACTTTTAAATTCTCTATAATTTCAAAACTTGCCTTGATATTTACTAAACTTCTTGGAACAGGAAGGGATAAAAGGCAACAGAAAACAATATAATACAATATCTTTTCTGTGTGGGTAGCTAAGGGACTTAAAATCACATCAAGGTTTGATTTATGACAGTAAAGGTGATGAGTCTAAGAAAATTATCTAGATAGGGAATCATTAGGGGACATTCAGAGCTACCAATGGGATCTTCTTTTACCTGTGTTTTCTGATAACATTTCAGAAATGCTCAAGAGATGCCAGGAGCTCAACTGTTGCAGCTATTTAAGGATCCAACAGGCTCCAGCTAAATTATTATTTATTATTTATATTACACTATTGCCTAAATGTCAAATTATTCACAGCTGTTGCAGAAAAGGAGTTACAATCTTTTTACTTGCGGCATCTTTCCTACATTACAGGAATTTATAGCAGACATTTTCAGTCTGGGCTGCTGCTGAGGTGAAATTCCTACCCCTTAGATAGCTGCTGTTATACCAAGTTGCAGTCCATCATATTGCATGTCGTGTCAAGTTACGTCCTACTGTGACACATGATGTTATTAAGAACTTCCTTCCACATTCTCTCTCCCAGCTGGCAATGCTATTCCCCTGGGGAGATTTGGCTGTGGATACAACTGTGTGGCTTAATACATCCGGGCACCTGGTGGTCCCTGGAGGGTTTGATGAGTAACACTGATGAATGCTGGCTGGATGCTGCTGTCGCTTTGGCCCCTCTTGCAGCACAGCAGTCTGCTCCGGAGGAGAGAGAAGGTGAAAGCAAGTAGAGGGCTTGGATTCCAGCTTTAAGTCACGGGGATTGCACTTGCAGTTTATTCCCCAACCTTGTACTTCATTACCTATCATGCGGGTCTCAGAGAAAAAAGAATAAAAGGAGATTATACACTTTGGACAACGAGCAAGTACATTTAGTTGCTGCTGATCTTGTAACTTTTGTTACTTTGTGTGTGGCTAGCCATCCATTCTCACCAATTACCAATGCGGTGCTTTGACAATAGCGGAATGAGATTCACAGCTACGCAGTCACAGCTTGAGACTTTGCAAATGAACATTCATAGCATGCTTCTCAGCTTCCTTTTTATAGAAAAACTGGCACTTGCAATTATATACTTTTTAACAAATACTCCTTCTGCATCTCTAGTTTCCAACTTTGCTTTGTGATCCTAAGGGACCATTCTTGCACTGCTAAACTTCCCAAAAATAAAATGAGAGAGGCAAATTATATCCTCTCATAAGCAGAAGTAGCTAACAGAGGCTATTAAATGAAGATATCAGTCATCTAATTCACTCTTTGAAAAATATTGTTAATCTAAAAGTTGTATTATTTTTGGCATCACCAACTGCATCTAATCCAAGAGAAAAGATTTTCTAGCTAAAAGTTTTTATTTCTTGGGGAAAAAAAAGATATGACACATTAAAACAGCAAAAACCTCAAGGCAAGGAGAAACAGTTCATTGTCCTTAAATCTACAGTAAAGCCTTCTCAAATGAAGGAAATAAGACACCAGTACTAATGGTCAGCAGGCAGACTTAGAGTGCTGCAGGTCAGAAGAGGCTGAAGCCAGTGACTCACTCAGGGCTCTTAAAGTGAATGTCTCATTTATATCTCATGTCAATCTTAGAGTAGCCCAGTGCATATTTATTTCAAGGTTTAGCTGCGTGACAAATGAATTTTTACTGATTGCTACTTGTTAAATCAGGAGGAGAGAAAAACTCCAACCCCTTAACAGAAGATGGCTGGGGGATTGTTTGACTTTGTTTTGTTTCTGGATTTGATTAGAACAGAGATGAGCAAAACCTTCTTCCCTTGTTTCAGACAAGCGCTGTCATGGCTATGTGGCTGTAGGGCAGGGTGATCACTACTCTGTATTTTTGGTTGATTTTTTTCTTCCTTTCCTTCCTGTTTCCACAGATTTCATATTTCTTCTCCTGTATCCTCCCAGCATCAGACTGGGTCCCAATTACTGCACCCCAGGTTCAGTTACAGCCTCGTCATTGGGGGCTGATCTCATCTTCTTCCCAGGAGAAGGAAATGGCATTTGTCAGTGGTGACAAGATAAATTTCCTAGTTAAATTGAAGCAAACCTTACCAAACCTTCATTTTAGACAAGGGGGTTGTAAGTAAGAAAAAGTCTTCACCTAGATCCTCATTACTTGAAACCATTCACTCTGGGAAAAGAGGAAAAGACTGCCTTCTTCAAACCCTTGAGCAAGGTCTTCCTTCTTGGTCTTCATCAGGCACATTGTCTGTGTGAATCTGCCACAGTCATTGTCCTCTTTACAAAGATAGCTTTGTTTAACCAAATTTTACCCAGACAAAGCCCTTTAACTTGTAGTTTCCTAGGTGAGACTGGCTGTCCACTACAAATGCATTGGGACCCTCAGGAGATTATCAGAGACAGAATTTTCCATTGTATGTTTGAAAAGTCTGATTTTCCAACAGCCTTCTGGTGCATTTAGCCATTGTAGTTGTACAGTCAGCAGTTGAACTGCATGGTTTTCATAAATGACTGGAGAGTGTCCTGGGGTGACTGTATCATATCCCCACAGTCCTCTATCCCTATTGTCAGTGGATCTTTCCAGAGCAGGGTTATATTCCTGGACGGAGGACAGCGAATTTCCTCCCAACAGACTGTACATAAATAAGGTGACTCCCCCAGAATCCTTGTTCTTCTTCTCAGCTGCGGTGGACAAGGTCGGCACAGTGGAGAGAAGGAGAGTTTTTTTTTCCCCCCTCTCTTTTTTTCTTCCCCTTGCCTTTTCGGCCATTTTTTTTCCCCTTACTTTTTTTTGCCTTTTTCTTCATTTCTTTGGACCTGTGCCATCACCTGGAACTGAGGAGGGGATCAACATCGGAGAGACATTCCCCCTCCCGGGCCTAGGGAGGCCTGGTGCAGCCTGTGCTGTGATCCCCCTGCTTCAGGAGGCTACCAGACGGAAGGGACTCTCTGGAACTTTTCTACTGAGGTTTTCCCTTTTTGGGGATTTATTATCTGATATTATTAATTTGTTTTTTTCTTTGCTGTGTCTGCATGCATATTGTGTGTGAATAAACAGGTTTTTTTTCACTTTCTGCCCAGAAATTTCTTTCCGGACCAGAGTGGGGGAGGGGCTGGTGAGAGCTGCTTTCTGTTTTGGAGGGGGTTTCCTCCTGCTGTTATCTCAAACTATAACAAAGAGCTATTTCCATCATGTAAAACCACTTCCTTTCGTCATTGACATCATCAAAACCAAGGTGATAACATCTGATATGGACATCAGAACTGGAGACTGTATTCACAGAAATAAATAGAATTTGCTCCACTTAGGATTGTAAAATATCACTGAAGGTACAGTGGTGAGTCACAGTTTGTAAAAGGAATTGGGAGTATGGGGCAAATAATGAGTTTATCTATCCTTGTTTATAAAGAAATAGCTATCATTATAATTGCATAGATGTGCCAAATTGTTTGAAGAAACTATAGGCATAAATAGTTCTCTAAGGAGGAAACATATTTATAATCAGTCCTTTTGAAAACTGAATTAAAAGACATTCCTTTTCTAATGTTAAGGCATTTTCTGCACTCTTAATTCATGCAAAACTGATACTGTTATCATGATTCCCCTGGTAATTGACAGGAAACCATAAGTCCTTATTTTGTTGGAGTGTTACAAATCTGAATACTTTAACAATATGACTATGAGGTGGGTGTGGACAAGTTCCAATTGTGTGATTAAATCTTAGAGTTGATGTAGAAACTCAGTTTAAAGGAATGTTATATTCTTACAAAAAATGTCACATTCAGGTTTTAAAATAAAATGTTTTCTTCCTTTTATTTTTAAAATTTATATTGGACTTATATTAGTCACAAAATTTTATATTGATTTCCGCCCTTTTTCTGTTGCTGAGACTAACAATATGAATAGCATCTGTTTGTTTTACTTTTTACCTCTTTTTAATTTTGAAAATATTTACTCTTTTCAGCTGTGAAACTCCATTTTTGAAACTTAGATTATTGACTAGGTTTTTACAATTTATTTCTCCTTTTCTTACTCTGTCTTTTCAGTCTTGCTGAACTCTCTGATGATTCAGAAGATGGAAAAAAAAATCAGTTCTCTTCACTCAAATGATTATAGTTACAAAAGAAGAAAATGGAATGAAAAGTCATGAGAATCTTGAAACCCACTGAAACTAGAATGCTTATTTAATTTTATATAACATATCCTGTAAAAAAAAAAAAGAAACTGCTGAAATAACATTTCTTAGCCAAATCTTGTTCTTGACACAATCTCGTTTTTTTATAGGAAAAACTTCCAGATGACAGTTTTCAATCTCAACAGTTGCTAGTTGTAGGAATGACAGAACAGTTGGAGCAGTGAAGCTTTAAGCTATTGTTCTTTTCCTTGGAGTAGCCTTGAAAGAATGCATTCACACACTTACCAAGGGTGAACAGTTTTTTAGCAGATGACTGAAATTTAATTACTTTTTCATTGACATCAATCATCAAGATAAATATCTTGATTCTCAACTGCTTGTAGTCATTTGCAAATATGGAAGGTAAGGAGAAAATACTATAAAACAGTGTAAATGGTTGCAAAATCCTATGTTTTCAATTATTTGCATATATTTCTGATGAGTCTGTCTAACTACAAGTCTGTGTGATACAGTAGTGGAGTGTACAAGAAGTGGCCAATCAAACTCCATAGCAGTATTTTGATCACAGTTAATGATATTCATCAGGGAGCTGAGAGGAGTCTGTTCTGTTTAAGAATTGTGTATTGTCACATGCACCTATATATATATATATAAATATAGGTAGCTGCAAACTGCATTTTCTCAGGCAGTATTATATCATCTAAAAAGAAAAATGGAAACAGCCTTTGCTAGTAAACAATTCATAGCCATGGCAATCAGATTGGATTAAATAATTAATTAAATAATTAATCTGAAATAATGGTATTTAAACAGGAAGAGACCATCAATCTGGCGACTGATAAGATGGAATCCATTTGCTTGTGTTGGAGAAAGGCTTTTGTCTTGAAAAATTAACCTTGAGATGAAAGCAAACTAACCTATAAACTTGTGAGGACAGACTTTGGCCCAGCACGTAGCAGCTAAATTCAGTACAATTTACAGTCCCACAGTCATGGTTAGGTTTCCAATACAAAACATAGGAATTCAAAAGTTTCTGTTTGGGTAGTCGTTTCATATTACGTCTTCATGAGCCCAAAGGATGTAATTCACGCATGCCATGTATTTCTTTGGTAAGCCAAGATGCCCTGTCTTCAAGAAGTGGCAGATCAGTGATGCAGCTTCAGCCAGTGTGCTGGCCCTGCACTGAAATCAGTGAGCTTTCCTGTGACTGAACTTGGACTGAATTTGTCATGTTTCAAATTCCTGCTCTCCTGTGTGTGATGCTCCTTTCAGCCTGTCAGCACAGTCTGTGTGTGTGGAAGGGTAGCTGCCACCATGTGATCTGCTCTTCCCTTCTCCTATGTGTCCATAGCCTTAGGGACCACTGAAAATGATACCTGATGTCTTGCAAGTATATAATGCATAAGGTAGATGGAATTCTTCTGGGATTTAGAATCACCCCGAATTCTGAAGTCCTAATCGTTATTTTATGTCGACAGGCTTGTAAAAATCCTGTGACACACTGATTTGTAACTCTAGATCTGATCCAAAAGTAGTGTGGTCCCACTCTGTTTCCCGTATGTCAAATTTCAGATCATTCTTTGGTCACACCAGTGTTGACTCACGAGAGGAACCTTGCAGGTGGTGGAGCAGCCTTCGCCACCGAGCAGCTCTGGTGCACACAGGGGCTTAAGGGAGACAGACAAAATGGGCAATCAAATCATTATAACTGAACTGCAGTGTAAAAGACCTAACCCAGTGCTAGGATTTAGGATGCCTGTGCTTTTGGACAATATATAAACGAACGGAAGAAGAGAGATAGTTGTAAAGTCTCATTTTGTTTGGTTTGTTCTAAGGAAAAATGATGTGGGATGTCAGTTCTTGTCACCTTAGTTTAGTTATTGAAGCACTGCTTGAGTATTGAATTTTTAGCTTTTGAATTTCCTATGGTTGTTAAAATAAATGCTAGCAGAAATACCAGTATGAAAGCCCCAAGAAATTAATCAGAGATCTGTATTTAAAATAAACAGACTATTTCCCCTCTGTCTGGATTCTCTCTTTGGATAATGGTTTCCACATACTGAAGTCAAAGTATTGTACACTGTTTATTTTGCTGTAGATTCTTTTTTGGATGAGGAGCAGTATTTAAACAGTATTTATGTAAGTTAAGACTGAGATTTTCCATTAGTGAGATTTGTTTTAGAAGTGCAAAGCTAGGTACCTATACCTCTAAGTTGTACTTAATTACGCTCTTACTTCACTTTAAATTGTTTTAAATGTGGAAACCTCATATGTAACTTGTAGTCTAGGTTATTTACTTTTCCAGATCATATTGTAAATGTTCTGCTCTGAAAAAGACTGAAAAGAAAGTCTGGTGCATGTACAAAGAGAGGACGGAAACCATTGGGATCAGTCAGGGAGACACTGACCTGGTCAGAGATATTTAGCAATCTTCTAAGGCACTCATCTATAATTTTGGAGGATACAAGTATCTGAAGTTGTCCCTAAGCTTCTTTGCCCTGATAGTGCTGCAGACTCTGAAACCTCTAAAAGATTTAAGGCAACTGAGGGAGACACTGAGATTTAGCTGATGTGGGCTCCCAAAAATGGCTATCTCCACCCTCTAGACGGAACTGAGGAATACTCACTTCCCCTGGCTGAGGCTGGCCTTTCAAATACCTCTCTGAGACTCTTATAGCATTTTAGTTCTTGTGCATTTTGATTCCTGATCCAAACCTCTGTGTGGGGTGGTTCTGGAGAGCAATATAACTGGTACTGTGAAAGCAAAGCTGCTTCAGAAACAATGTCATGACAGGGTCTTACTTTCATAGATACAGTACATTTTATTATTGTGTGAGCAAGAAAAGGGTGCAGCTAAAACATCACAGCTAACCAATAAAAAATGAAGCACTCTACAGAAACATTAGGGTGCATAAAAAATTAACTCCAGGCTCATGTATGCAAAACTTCATTATGTAGGCTTCAAATCTCATCAGAGTCATTGTTTAACTGCTCTTCCCAGAAACTAGGCTAACTCTTGAAACCTTTCATATCTATCATTTATTTTAAAAACATTTTAAATGCAGCAAATGTTTAAACTTGAAAGATAATTCAGCTTCTTTTTCCTGGGCTAAGTTAATTATGAGGATTTTGTTGTATTGCCATTTAGACTGATACTGTACAAATACAGATATGAAAGAAATAAGACCCTTGAGCCCACTGTTGAAATCAACGTAAACTGGCATTGCTTTATTAAAGCTCACGGGGGCAGATTTTCCTTAGTAGAAGGGTTTGCTCTTGTCTAGTGTTGAAAACGTGGTTCAACATGGCTGGCATCTTAGTCAGAAAAAAAGGGGTTTTAGTAAGCCAGAAAACCGGCAAGAAGAAGTAAACAGTCACTCAATTCTGGAGCCTATACTAGTGCTTGGGGATTGTTTTCTTCACCAAAACCCAGAGATATTCATGGGTACTGGATGCTCAATGCAGTACAAAGAAACTATTTTGAGATGTTCTAAACATTTTAACATGTTGTCAATCAGTGTCCACACAGATATTTAAGGAGCATAACTGTTCTAAGGCACAAATAAAGAGCTCAGGAAATCCTATATGAAAATCATTATACTTGAGGCTTTGCAACAATCCAGGATGTAATGAAAAAGATTTTTTTTTTTTATGGTTGAAAAGGAGAAGGCATAATGCTGTATCTTCTACTATCAGAAGGATCAACTCATTCTTAATCATGCACTGAAAGATAAGAACTGGTTTTACTTTATTTTCTCCAGCCCTGACCATGCTTAAATAATATTAGTGTTGAAGTAATGTTGATGCTAGTACTTGCTGTGCAGCAGCATCATGGTCTACCAGGGTGTCAGTCCTGCTAATAACTTGTGCCTCAATCCCTCTTTTCTCTGTTTTCAAGGAAACATATTTATAATCAGAATATTTTAAATCCAGCTAATTTTTAATGCTCTGCAGCAAATAACAATGATGGGTATAGAGCCTGCCATACATTTTAGCATTGTTGAAGTGCTGCATAAGGGATTTGGCTGCCTGAGTCCCATTAAGGTATATGGGAACCATATAGCCAGATCCTCAAGTACCATTTAAAAAAATGTAGGTGATTCTGTCTGTAACAATGCACAGGATTTTGAAAGTGCTGTTCAGTGCTCCTCTTTTTTAACCTTTTTCAGGTTTTATTTTCTGCATTTAACTCATGGAAATTGCTGAAGATAAAGAGTCATCCTGGAGGCTGAATTCTGGGTCATGTCCTGCTTCCCACTGCTGTAGTTTTCCCACTACTAACTGTGGGGACATGTCTTCTGTTGAAGTTCTAACAATGTGTCATTTGGGACGCTGGAAACACATAGCTTGGCTCTGTTCTACACATTATTTATCAGATGTCTTGGATTCATTTACACTCCCCTTGAAGAGTAGAGGCAGGTAAATGTTTATCAACTGAGAAATCTTTCTTATTTGCATGCTGAGAGGCTTTCTGAGATGCAAGCCTCTGGTTTCCCTTTGGTTCCTCTGACTATGATGTGTTATTTAAAATTTTTATTTGAGAATTACTAACCAAATTTTGTAAAAGTCTTATCCCTTGTGTGGGACAAAGACAAAAGACCTTTAAACCTGTTGTGACAGATGATGGTCCTGTGTCTAATTTCTCTAATGTGGGAGCAAGTACAGAAGAAGCCCCCGGGGCAAATGAAGGACCTGGGTTTTGAAAAGTTAAAACACAGACTGAATACTTGCAGATTTTAAGAGCTATAGGGAGACTCCTGTAACAGGTGCCCTGGGAGACCTCTGGGGCAGTCCCTCTGTGGAAGCCTTTGTCTGAACCTGGATGGCTGCTGTCTCCATGGAGGGCACTGGGATCACCAGTGCTTAGCTTTGGGGTAATCCAGTGGAGGTGACAGCTTGAAGGGGCCTGAAGCATTAAGAAAATTTGCAGAGATGAAGGGGTTTGTGTGTATATATACATACATACATGTGTGTATGTGTATATATACACACACACACATATATATACATGTGTATCTATATATGCACACTTGTGTTTTTCACTGTGCATACAGTCTGGCTAAAAAAGTATCTCTCAGCTGGTTCTGTTTATCCTGCTTTTGACAGTGTCCAGTATTGCACAAACGGTCAGAAAAAAAAAAAAAAACTTTAAAAAAGCAAAGAACAAAAGAAAGACAAGAAGATGGAGGAGAGGATAAAAGAGCATAACCAGAGAGAATGACTGGCACATACTTCATCCAACCTGTTTTTCTTCAATGCTACTTATTCCCTGACTCCACTCATGTGGACTCCATGGAAATTATATTTGGGATCTATTTGCAGCTGACAAGGGGAGAGTTTTTTCTGTCCGGATAGATGTGTTTGCATTGCACTTGAATATTATAAAGCAACTTCACAGCTGCATCTCAAGTAGCTGGAACTTGCTTTTCATACTGGAATCTCAAGGGATCTATGCTGCCTCCTTCATGATCCAGGCACTATTGTACAAAAGGTGTCTGTGAGCTACAGCAAAAATTACATGGCATCACTTTCAGAGATCCTTTTGCCTGTATCTGAGAATTATAGGGGCATAAACACCTTTGCACTTCTTCAAAATAAAGGCTGGAACTGAATTTTTAGCACAAGCTGCAATATGTAGCTGGCTGAATTGTAAATCTATATTTGTGGGCAGCTGTATGTACATAAGGCTGTTGTCAAATAAGTATCAGTGTTCTGTGTACAGATATGACCCTTGCATACGTGATTTTCCAGCTGAAAGGAGGATCTACCAGACATTTAAGTGATAATGATTAGACAGGAACAAAAGGAGGAAAAAAAATTTCTTTGATTCCCGTGACTTCCTTTGTCTTCTGAACATGATAGCCTCATTGGCTTGCAAGAACCAAAAACCTGCCAGAGAGACCTCCAGAGACAACACTTACTTCACCCCCTGTCCATGTGAACAATCCTTTATTTTTGTAGTTCCTGGATACAACAGAGACTTCTGTTGCTCTTTTCTCTCTGTTCCAATGTCTGCCTTTAAATTTCCCGTCATTGGTGCCAACACAGCTAAATTCCTGCTTGACATACTGAAACTTGGTTGCAACAGCAGGTTCTCAGAAATGCCCCAGACGGTGGACAAATGCCCCAATTCTCTCAGCATCTGTGCTAACCTTGAAACTCTACCTGGTAGGCACAGTGCAATCAAAAACTAATCAGTGAAAATCAAGCTGAGGTTTGATCTTGGGAATTAATAGGAGAAAAAAAAAAGATGACTGTGCAAATATGGTATGGCTTTCAAGACGGCAGACGCACAAAGCCACTCTTAATCATCAGCAACTCAACAGAGTAGTGATAGGAGGACCTGGCAAAGCTTGTCAGCATCTGTATTAATCCAGTTAATTAGCAGGAAAGGACAAACTCCTCTGGAAGCAACTATGTGACGGGCAGGCTCTCTTCATATTTCATTAGGATGATTGTTTTAAAGGTAAAGGCAGGCAAAACAGTGCCTGTGTGCCTTTAGAGCTTTCCTTTACACGCTAAAGTTGGGGCATGTCGGAGGGCATGTGGTGCTAGGAGGGAGCATGGGGCAAAGAGCACCCAGTCAGCTTCACAAGGAAGCAGCCTGATAGGGAGACAGTAACTTGAGCTACAACCTACGCAGTCTGTATGATTTTCCTCTCCCTCCTTTCCTGCCTTGCTCTTTCAGCAAGGGAAAAAAAAAAGAAAAAGAAAAGGAAAATACTGCAATGTGTCACAAAGGAACAGACTGGCAGACATCTGCCTCTTGCCTTATTTTTTTTTTTTTTTAAGGAAAGGGTACAGAGCCAACTCTTCACTCCCGAGCCCCCAGTCCCTTAACAAACCAAATGGTGGCTGTTGGCAGAGTATTGACAGCTTGTTAATGAAGGAATTCTTGACAAAATGACAACCTGTGTGGGATGCCGTGTGAAGCTGAATCCTCCCACAAACCAGTACTGAGTAATTAGGTGGTGGTGAAAATAGCAACTAACTACTGTTGGGCAGAAGAGGAAGGGG